>JADLZK010003409.1:0-19093 GCA_015847255.1 Hyparrhenia diplandra | reverse complement strand
AGAAGCTGGCTTCACTCAACCAAGCCCGATCGGTTGAAATCCAAGCGTGCCGTCAATTTGACATGAAATTGACAAGGAATGAAAGTGATCGGTAATCTCAGGGTGGAACATGCGGGTGTTGCCGCACAGTTCCAAATATGCGGCTCATTAAGCCAAATCAGACATCAAATAGCTAGAGAGCTGCGTGTCAATCAGTAAATCAAAGAAATCGGTAGTTTCTTATAATGTAAGCAAAACAACGCATAACACGATTCTTGCATGTGGTAGTTGATACCATTAAATAAGCCATGCATGTGTGTGGTTCGAGCATATGAAGCATCAAACTTACTTAATATCAATAAAGAAGCAACATATACATATAAAAAGCTAAACATTAGCAAATGAGATCTAGATCGCCTAATCCACCGCATGACTAAATCTCCTAAACCCTTTTTCGCCTAAGTCACCGCCATCGCATGACGATCAACGGAAGCTAGAAACTAATGCCGATAGATCCACATGTACACATTACTCATGAAGCTTAACCACAAGATTGCGCTAGTAAGCCAATCCACGGCGTTTAAAGGGTAACTCATATGAACACATTTATTTTAAATAACAAGATGCATAGATCTGATCCAACTAGTCCGCCGCACGACTAACCTTCCTAGACCCGTCCCAAAGATAAACCCGATTAAGCTAATCCACCACATGATACCACTCTCTCGGGTTTATGCCACTCATCACAACTAGACTAATCTGCAAGACGATACAATCTAGAAGCAAGTAGCTAAAAGCACTTCATTACTTAAACAGATACATAAATAGTTGTTACTGTGAAAGCTTAACCAAACCGCCGATTAATCGATTCAGGGTCCATGAAGAAGGAACAAACGAGCCAAACACAAACAAACCAATCGATTGATCCAATTCTAGTCCACCGGATGACTAGCTCTAAACCAACCCAAGCCTGCATCTGCCGCACGATACCCAGCCCTGTCAAGCATCTACTTGCATCCTGTTGGCTTGAACCCGCACCATGTGACGATCAAGATTGATAACACTTTGGCCAATATAAGCATGAGATCTAATCATCTAGATAACATCAGTATGAATCAAGCATTGAAGACAATTAAATCTATAAAGGTCTAAAGCCAAAGCTTATCAATCTAGATCGGGCAAAAGGTGTTGAAACATTGAATAAACAATAAAGCATGAACAACACGTGATAACTTAATGAATCTATTAGATTAGCCAGATCTAACAGAGCCGATAACTAATCCTTGAGCCAAATCTGCGCCTGCCGCACGACACCCAATTCAACCAAGAATCGATAACTATCTTGCTTTACTTCAATCCACCACATGATACAAAGTAAAACTAAGACTTCCCCGCTACTAAGCTTAAATCCACCGCATGATACTAAGCAAAGTAAAAACAAGACTACTTGTCATCTAATCTAAATCCACCGCATGATACTAGATAGATAGACAAGGTTGCTCTGCATTTCTACGGAGGTCGACGGATCGATTGGCCCCCTCGCGGACTTCGACAACACGACCGGACTTCGCTTTGGCCGGGAGGCGGGTGATTGTATTGATTGTTGAATATCTCTTTACAATAGCCGGGGTCTCATATTTTTACCCAAGGCTTGACACAAGTTCTAATCGAATATGACTAAAGAATATGCCTAAACCAAAGATAACTTGGGCTTCAATCTTTCCTTTCTCGCTTGAAGCCCGCATTGGTCCCTTGTCCGATGTGGCATGCACCAAATCTTGAATATTTTCGACTTGAGGTTGATTGCACCTCCAACGGACTCCACGCCTTTCAATCAAGCCATCACCGAAAATAGATGACGCCGCTTCTCCGATCTCCGATTCCTTGGCAGTTTTCAATGTATTTGGCGGATTATCGAATCCCGATTTAATGACATCACCTTTACCGAATGCTGACTTCCGATTTCCCAAGCCTTCGTTCCAATCAACAACACATTGGGCCAAGACGGGCCGCTTTCCAAACTCCTCGAGGCCCAAAATTTGGTGTTAACACATGCCCCCAATTTTGGGATAAAATTGATTTTATTCCAAAATTATCTCTTGAACCGCCGTCATTTGCCCTCATCAATCATCTCTTTCCTCTGTCCTCCCCGAGCAAACAATGTAGCCGCCTCCGGATCTCCTGAGCAAACAATGTAGCATTTGCGGCCTTCAATCTCATGGCGACCCAAGGCGAAATTCCTCGGGTATGTTCGCTCTTTTTATTGATCCATTTTGCGGTTTCTTCGATCAAATCTTCCGAATTCTGAATTTCCTTTTCCGCCTTTTCGGGATTTTCGTGGGTCGAGAACTTAACTTTTGATTCCGTCTTCCACCACCACAAATGCCTATTATCTTGGTCCTCGAGGAATTCCGACCCAATGAGAATTCATCAATCGAAATCTAGGCGGATTCCTTTTCGATTTCCAACATAAATCCAAACCAATGGTCCAAAGGGGTTTTCAAGACCCAACCAACGACGACTCCGGGATGGAAGAACCGGTATCACGGGTCCGGGATAAGAGGGCCAGAACGGGGATCAACACGACCTTGACCTTGGCATTTCCTTGTCTTTATCGGACATGAAGAAAAATGAACATTTGTTGTCGGCCGCTTCTTATTTCTGGTCGAACGGCCTCATTGCTTTATAGTATCTCGAGAAAACCATCCACTTTATATTTTCTATTTATCCCTTTGTGTGAAAAACCATCGAGGTCAATTCCTCCAATTAAAAGCGAGATTTACCTTTACGACTCGAGATATCTTCCACGGTTAGATCTGCTATGAGCACCAATCAAGATGCCATACTTTCATCCCAATCGTCGCGTCCTTACTCCCCGGTGAGTCGATCATCATAAAACTGCTTTTTGGACACCCGCTCGAGTTCACACACCCCTTTCACGCTTGCTAATTTTCCTCTAGCAACTCCTTCTTGCTCAGATTTCCAATATCTCCTCATGGTCGGGCGGCGATCACGGGAAGGCACCGATGACGAGACGAACGTCGAAGGATCTAAGCGCCCGTCGTCACGATTCGAGGTAACACCACTTTGCCTCTCACTCAAAAGTGATATTCCCCATTTTAAAGCATCGTCAAGCACTACTTTTTCCTTCCTCGACAATTCCCTTTCCGTATCAAAAATAGCTCGATCCACGGAGCGCCGCCGGCCACAAACAAGGAGTCTCGGCACTTGATTCGCCGATCCTTATTTCATCTTCGACGTCTTCAGATTCTTCTTCTATCGGTGCCCCTCTCGCATTCCCGCTCCATATCTTGTCCACATGTTTGCCGAACTAGCCAAGGTGAAGAAAGAACTTTCCGATTCCAAGTTCACCTCCAAGTATGTGGGGAACTTCTATGAGGAACAATGCAAAAAGCCTTCATGCAAAGAACAATGATAAACACTCTACATAATTCACCCAATCTTTTGCTTGTTCTCGTCTTTCAATGACCTTTCCCTTTTTGGATCAGCGTTGCATATCCAGCCGGAAAACTTGCAACCGCAGCTCACAATTTAGCCAACGCCGTGAACGCCCCCTTAGGCACACCGGATCGTTTACGAGGGAGTATATAATCGCTTCAAGGAAGCCGTTCGATGGTGTTCATCATGGTGCCATCAATCCTTGTCGAGAATCATCTATGGAGATCCCGACTCCTACATGTTACCTCCGATTTCTCTTTCGATCATCTCCTTGATGAAAATGTAAAAAGTTACTAAACGAAGCGCACCGATGCCGCGCCAAGTCCACCGACCACGAAAGCATCACCAAGCGGACCCCTCTTGGAGATTAACAAGTTCTCCTCACTCCTTAATGCAGCATTTTTGCGCTTTGTAATTTTTCTTCTTTTGTAATCACCTCGTGTGCACCTTTATTGTGATATATATAACCACGAACTTTATAATGAACATCCGGATGATAATAATGTTTTTCGATCATTTTGCTCTAAAAGCGACACATACCGTATCGGCTATTTTCCCTATGTTGGGAATATTTTTTGTGCTAAAGACGATATGTTAAATATTGGCTATTCAAGCCAGATTGCAATGAATCGGCTATGTCCCAAATTTGACACTAGGATAGTATCGTTTGAGAAATTTTCCGTTAATGGCACCGTAAATTCTCCCCTTCGTAGTATTCAGAATGTAAGCGTTGCGGGTACACATCTTTGAATGTAGAACGGACCTTCCCAATTAGGTGACCATTTGCCAAATTTATGATCTTTGACTCCAATCGGTAAAATCACCTTCCACACCAAATCTCCTTCCGAGAATTCCTTAACCCTAACCTTCTTGTCATAGTGTCTAGCAACCCGAGCCTTATTCTTTTCGATGTTTTCCAAGGCTTTCAGTCGAATTTGATGTAGATCTTCCAACTCATCAATCATAAGATTCTTATACTCATCAGCTGTTAAGTCTTTTTGCAACTTTACTCTCCTCGACTCAGATTGTAACTCCCATGGCATAATAGCCTGATGGCCATACACTAACTCGTAGGGTGTGGCCTTAGTCGATCCATGACAAGCCATTCGGTAAGCCCACAATGCCTCATTAAGAGTAGAATGCCACTTCTTTGGCTTTTCATCAATCTTCTTCTTGATAAGCTTGATCATAGTCTTGTTTGACGCGTCGGCTTGACCATTGGCTTGAGCATAATAAGGAGAAGAATTAAGTAACCTGATCCCCATGCCTTCTGCAAAATCACAGAATTCTGCAGAAGTAAACATTGAACCCTGATCGGTAGTGATGGTCTGAGGAATACCGAATCGGTGAATAATGTGTTCCTTCACAAATTCGATCATATTTTCGGAGGTAACTTTCTTCAATGGAATAGCTTCCACACATTTAGTGAAATAATCAGTGGCCAATATTATAAACTTGTGTCCCTTGCTCGAAGATGGATAAATTTGTCCAATTAAATCCATGCCCCATCCTCTAAATGGCCAAGGCTTCACAATTGGGTTCATTGCCGATGCTGGTGCTCTATGAATATTACCGAAATCTCTGACAATCCTGGCATCCCTTATAATATTCAAAACAATCTTCTAGCATTGTCGGCCAAAAGTATCTAGTCCTTCTAATTATCCACTTCATCTTGTGAGCTGATTGATGTGCACCACACAAATCTTCATGCACCTCGCTCATTAACTCCTTTGCTTCCTCAGGTCCCAAATACTTGAGCAAGACTCCATCCACAGTCTTATGATATAACTGATCATCCAGCAAAACATATTTGATTGCTTTGTACCTTAACTTTCTAGAGACCTTCTGTGATGGATTCTTCAAATAATCGGTGATCTCAATCCTCCAATCGTTGGTGGTTTCAATTTGATCACTGCTGGAGATTTCTTGGATCTCCCGATATCCCGACGCACTCTGAGCTAGACGATTAGCTTCTTGATTTTGTGCTCTGGGAATATACTGCAAAGACACCTGCCTGAAATTCTTCAAAAGTTCTTGGCACTCCTCATAGTATCCTTTCAATATCTCGTCTTTGCACTCATATTGGCCGATCAATTGGTTGATTACCAATTTGGAATCCCCAAAAACTTCAATTGCGTCAGCTTTCACTTCCCAAAGAAGTCTAAGTCCTCTAAGGACTGCTTCATATTCTGCTTGATTATTTGTCACCTTGGTTGCAAGTTGCACAGCAAACTCAAAAATTGCCCCCCGAGGGGAAACTAAAACTATACCAGCTCCTCCACCATGCTTGCACGAAGATCCATCAAAGAATAGAACCCAAGGCACAATGCTCACAAAGACTAACTTTTGGATTACGATCTGTGTGTAATGAAATCGGCGATTACCGCCCTTTAAACTGCTTTTGCCAATTCATACCTTAAATCGAACTCCGATAATGCTAAAATCCATTTACCGATTCTACCATTCAAAATCGGCATTGTCAACATATGCTTGATCACATCGATTGTTACACAATAACACATTCAAAAAGATAACAAATAATGCTTTGAAGTTTAGTGCATGAATAATATACACATAAACAAAGCTTCTCAATAGGGAATATCTTGTTTCCGGATCTAAAAGCTTTCGGCTAAGATAACATATCACATGTTCCTTCCCTTCATATTCTTGCATAAGGGCCGATCCAATGGTTTGGCTATCGGCGGCTACGCATACAACTTAAAAGGCTTTCCTAAATCGAGGCGGTACCAAAAACGGTGGTGCTTTCATGTACTCCTTGATCTCATCAAAAGCCTTTTGTTGTTCATTACCCCACTTGAATACTTGATCCATCTTCAGTTTTAACAATGGGGAGAATGGCAAGATCCTTTCGACAAATTAGAGATAAATCTTCTCACAAAATTGATCTTACCAAGCAAGGATTGCAACTCCTTCAGATCGGTTGGTGGAACTACATCATCTATAGCCTTCATGCTCTTCTGACCAACCTCGTTCCCTCCTTCATGAACCAAGAAACCTAGAAATTCACCAGCCGATACACCAAAAGCACACTTATTTGGATTCATTTTCAAACCATGCTTACTGGTGCACTCCAAGGTTTCTCTTAGATCAGCCAAATGCTCTTTATAGCCTTTAGACTTAATTACCACATCATCGATGTAAACTTCCCACGATTTTGCCAATCAACTTATGAAAGATATAATTCATAGCCCTCTGATAAGTTGCACCGGCATTTTTCAAACCAAAAGTCATCACGATCCACTCAAACAATCCAACAGGATTGGGACACCTAAATGCTGTCTTTGGTATATCTTCTGTCGCCATGAAAATTTGGTTGTAGCCAAAGATTGCCATCCACTCTAAACCGATCACCTTGTGTCCAAATTAACTGCATCAACCAATAAATCAGCGATCGGCATCGGGTACCCATCCATTGGCGTAGCTTTATTCAAATCCCTGAAGTCAATGCATACTCTCATCTTTCCATTCTTCTTGTATACAGGGACTATATTGGATATCCAGTCGGCATAATGGCAAGGCCCGATGAAGTTAGCTTCCAAAATCTTGCAATTTCCCTTTTAACATCATCAAGGACTTGAGCTTTATAAATCTTCCTTGGGGGCTGCTTGTACGGTCGGTAACCGGAATTGATCGGTAGTCGATGCTCAACGATGCTCCTATCCAACCTAGGCATCTCCGAATAGTCCCATGTGAAACAATCCACGTACTCTTTCAGCAGTTTGATCAACTCAAGCCTATAATTGGGGTCTAAACCAGCACTGATATATGTCGGCCTTGGTTTGTCTATAGAACCAATATCAACTTCTTCTAGTTTATCGGCCGACATAAAACCACGTCCCAGCTTTCCCTTGTTGCCATCGACTTGGATTACTCATTAAAAATTACTCTCAAAGCCGACTACGCGGATCGGCCGTTGACCCTCTTTATTAATCCTGATAGGGTCTTCATTCCATTCCCTTCTAGAGAAGCACTCAATGTCATCCATGTCCCAATATGTGGGGTTAGCAGAAGCTACCATCACAGACGTATCAGCCGGGACTATCTTGTCAGGCCCCCACTTTAATGGGTCCTTAATCTCACCTATTTGCGCTAGGATCACGCACAAATACGTCTACGATACACAGAAGTTGGTACACAGGTTTAAAGAAATACCGAGCTTTATTAATATAGGATAAAAGGTCTTACAATAGTGACCAAGATGGTCACATATCTGGGTTACAATTATCAGAGTTAGCCTACCGAGAAGCAGTGGGTAAACTATGATTCGGTCCATTAAGGTGATAGACCGTGATGGCACTACTTCCTACTCCACAGGCAAACTTGAGCACGGACGAAACCCTGGGCTTCAACGTCGTTCTCCTACGCAACACCTTGCGAACTCCTACGAAACGATGGTCCATTACCTTGTTGACATTACCTTAGAGGTGCCGATATCTATAAAAAGAGGCGTGAGTACAAACGCATGCTTTCGGCAAGTCCAAACTAGGGGTGGATAGTGATTATTATGGGTTGGGCCCTAGCAGAGTCTCTAAAACTGCTCTCGCTAGTTCCCGGTTAGTCGTATTATTATCAACATTAAGAAGTCACAAACAAGTTAGTTAATGAGTGTGAAATCTAATCATAGCTGGTCTGGTCCTAGCATCTGCCTATTCCAAGGACGTGGCTATTCGAATAGATTTAGGTAACTCTGCAGAGGTTTTACAAATTTCCCCACACGATAGGCGTAGTCTCCACCATCGTCATGTCTTCAACAAGCCTAACAAGATCCTGTACCCGCTCGGATGCCTCCTAGATCTATGTATAATCTCACCATAGCTTCTCGGGGGTTGGAACGTACTACGGAGGATGGAACCCTGTATGTAGCTTCAATGCACACTACGGAGGTTGTCATCCCCACCAATCATAGCTTCAATGCACACTACGATGGCTACACTTCTGTACGTAGTACCGACGGCAGATACAACCCTGTACGTAGCTTCAATGCACACTATGGAGTTTGTCATCCCCGCCAACGTAGCTTCAATACACACTACGTCGACGTAGCTTCAATGCACACTACGTCGACGTAGCTTCAATGCACACTACGTCATCATAATCATAACAATTATCATTTGTGCATTTCGACAAATCTAAGGGCTTAACGTGGAAGACCACATAACAACCACGCCAACCGGGACCACGGAAGATCACTTAGCATCCCACATCCTGCTCCCGATAGACTACTTGCTTACTCCAGCCTCCTAGGTGCAAGTATATACTTCAATCCAATGGGGTGTGGAATCTAGTCGTCCCATACTGACGTGTGGTTGTACGTAATATCACTTAGCATCCCACATCCTGCTCCCGATAGACTACTTGCTTACTCCAGCCTCCTAGGTGCAAGTATATACTTCAATCCAATGGGGTGTGGAATCTAGTCGTCCCATACCGACGTGTGGTTGTACGTAATATCTCACAAGGTAGACGGTCTATGAACCGGTCCTTAGGGGAGTGAGTTCTCCAATACAGAAACCCTATCTAGGCGAATCCTGCCGAGACGATCCATCCCACATGAATCGCCTCGAAACTCACTTTTTTGTTGATTAAGTCCAATTCTTAAACCATGTTTCATATGTTACTTAATATCCATTTACTCACAATTGATTAACATCATGGCCTTTATCATATGTCAACAACAATCTCACAAATCTCGAAAATCATTCTTAAATATCTCGTTGATCATCATCAACATTCTCATATATAAATCTCATTAATCTCATTAATCAATCTTATCAATCTCATGCATACCACATGCATGTATTAATCTCATATATAAATACTCACATATGATAATAGGCCATGATCTCAAGTTACAGAGGTTATCATCATTATTTAATTAAATCAGGATTAAGGGGGTAAGGACTTGCCGGGTGTGTTGTTACTTATCGGCACGATGACGGATGAGCTGGCTTGCTCCCCGTGAACTCCTAAAACGATCGGCGAAAAACTACCGTGCGGCGACCGACGAAAAACCTAGCTTGAACTATAGCAAACAAAACAAGCATAGAACATTATGGTGGTGACAGGCTCAATGCATAGACCTAGATTTTAGATGAATTATGGAAGTGGTTTCATGCGAAACGGAGTTCGGATGCAAAAGTTATGGATTTTACAAGTTTAATCCTAATTTAATTACTAGGGTAATATTTTATATTATTTTAGTAATGCATGAATTTGGGAACTAATTACATGATAAAATTCTATAATTTATTTAATGAATTTATTTACAAATTTTTTGGGAATTTTTTCTGAATCGGGAAATACAATTTTTAGTACTCCGCGTACATTAGCCGGGTGCACCTAGCAAATTCCATCGTGTCCCCACGTCACCCCTGCATCTTTGTCGCGTATGACGGGTGGGCCTCAGGGGTCGGCGTCCACTGTGGCTGCCACGCGGGCCAGGCGAGTGGCGTTATGGGTCACGGCCCACGTTTTGGTGATAGGAGGGAGGGAGAGAGAGGCGAGTGGGGCCCACTTATTGTTGGCGCTGCCGTTAGAGGACGCACGGCGTCGGCCTTGGGCCCACGTGTCATGGAGGGAAGGGGAAACGGGCTGGTGATGGGGCGGCGGCGGTGGTACCCGTCCTCACCGTCGTCATGCTAGGGCGGCGGAGGGTTCGCCGGAGTTTGGCCGGACCGGCTCAACCTCGTCCAAAGCTTGTCGCGAGGGGCATGTTGGGTTCCCACCCTCACCCCGACCTCAACGGCGGTGAGGGGCTAGCCCCATGGCGGCGGTGTTTTTGATGGTGCCTAGCGGCGACGGCGCGCGTTGGCAATGTAACACGGAGTGATAGAGAAGTAAGGCGGTGGAATCGGAAGAGTAGGCTCGGGATGTCTCCGACTTACCGATTTCACCCTAAGGTAGATAAATCGACGGCACATGCTCGGACCTAACCCACGACAATGAGGATCCCGATTTGGGGAAATCAGAATGGAATGGAGAGGGAGAGGGAAGAGGGGCACGGAGGAGAGCAGCACGCGTTCCGGGTTCCGGCGGAGCTCGTAGATGGAGGGACGGGGGTCGGTCGAGCTCCCGAAGGGGCTATTTATAGCCGGGCCATGGTGATGCTCGCGGCGTCGAGATGTTTTCCCCCCCCTCGAGATCTTTTCCGGCAACTTTGGCCGCGTATGGCATCTCCAGCTGGTGCTCCACGGGGCGTCGCTATTAATTTCGCGTCTTGTTCCATCCCCGTGAGGCGGGTTCGCCGTGTGGTCATGTTCGGCGGTCATTCCTTCTTGCCCCGGATGAGGTGACGAGGATCGGGGCTGGGTCGGGGGTGGCGTGCCCATGGAATCCTGTCCCTATGCACGTGGACTCCGGCGCGGGGTGACGGGACATCTCGCGTGGGAAGTCGGCACCTCCGTTGTGCGCTCGTCTTTGCGTCGGACACGGCGGGACCGTGGTGTCGGGTGCGATTGAGGAAGGGGATGAAACCGGCGGAGCGGTCCAGTTGTCGGCGAAAGAAGGGAAAGTAGTAGCGGTGGCTCCCATGGCGGACTGGCCTCGTCTTGGGCCTTGGGCCGGCCCACTGTGGAGGGCGAGAGAAGGAGATGGGAGGGGGCTGGCGGCTTGGGCCGAGGGAAGGGGCGGCTGCGGGCGAAAGAGAGGAGGAGGGAAAGAGTGAGCCCAATAGGCCTTCTCCATTTCCTTTCTCTTTTCCTATTTCCCTTTTCTCCTTTCTATATACCTTGTATACATTCTCATATACATAGATTATATCTCGTGCAAGTATGTATTTTCTCATGGTTCTATTTATGAGTGTAAATATACACTTGCACTCATATATGTATATTAGCACACATGCCCGATTCTATTATTATTTCCTGATAATTGTAAAGGATGATTATGCATGCATTTTATATTTTATGTGATCGATTTATGCATAAAATCTATTTGCCACCATAAGTTCACAAACATGCAATCAAGATAAAGATCCTATTTCTATATGGTGGGATTTTTAATGCAGGGGTTTTTTGGAAAAAGATTTTTGGGTGTTTTCGGAAAATAAATCAGGTTTTAGTTTTATTTTGAAAAGTTTAAATTTTTAGTGATTTTTAAAATGATTCAAAAACACGGGTGTTACATATCTCCACCTTGTCTCCATGCCAATTTGTATCAAAACTTGATGCATAGTAGAAGGAACACAAAGAATTGGCATGGATCCAATCTCTCCCAAGGAGCAAGCTATATGAACCTTCGCCATCCACGACAAAGAAAGTTGTGAGCAAGGTCTTACTTCCAATCGTCATTTCGACATTTATTGCCCCCGGGTTTCGAAACATTACCACCGAAGTCCCTCAATCTCGGATCGGTGATCGACAAATCTTCTTTGGTCTTGCCCAATTTCCCTACAGTGGTATATGGCATCACATTGACTCGCTGCACCTCCGTCAACCAACATCCTTCCCATGGGTCTCCCGTTGACAAAGCCGTTAAGATATAAACCTTTCAAGTGTCTATACTTGTCAGGCTTGTCAAAGATTGCTTGCTGGGTCAACACTAGTCTGGCCAGCACCTTCTCTAATTCGGCTTCCTCAAAGTCAGAGTAAACCTCCCGACCGCATCTTCATGATGTGGAGCTCTAAACTCAGAGGCAAAATAAGAACCATACCTACATCAGCCGATTTGCTTCCTTCGGCTGTTTGCTTAGCACGCTTGACCTTCCTCTTCTTCTCTTCCAATTCCCTAGCTCTTAGATGTTGCACATGCCTCTTCTCGGCTCTTCCTTCGGCCCGGAGGGCACCATTGCCCCTTACGCCAAACATACGAACGCTCCTCTTCTTCATACTCAACATAACTCTCATCACTTGCCTCGCCTGTTCAGCCAGTCCTCTTACCATATCGATCATGGGTTATTTTTAAGCGCCAATCCATGTCATGATAACGATGGCCAAGCCTATCATGCACAGCACGGCGGTTGATCTGAGACTACCGATATTCCCGATATTGCTCACTATATTCGGGACAATTGTTCCTAGATGGCAGTTTCAAACCTTCATTCCAGCAGTGTCTAAAGAATGAGCAACCCCAATGAGCCTCTTCTTGCTCCCTTGCATGTTTTTCCTGTTTATAACGGCGTTGCTCCTCCTACTCTTGTTCCCATTCATAACGTTCTCTCTGGTAATACATCTCTTGCTCATAATCCCATTGCCGATCCCTCTCTTGTTGCCTTTGCCACTTATTCAAAAGAATACGAGAGGTAACTCTCGGCTTTGGAGCAGCAGAAGATTCTCCCTTCTCATGCTGACTATTCTAGAACAAGCACTTCTGTTTGAGTTCTTCGGCTGTCACTTGACTTGCTGGATCCACTGTGCCAGCTTCCTTCGCCCTTTTGGAGGTAAGGACCTTCATCTTGCCTTTTCCTTTCGGGGGACTAGCAGCAACCATATTCATACCAGGAAAGCAAAGAGACACCATGTTTTGACTAGGGAAAGGTTTGTCATCAATCTTCATCTTCCCATTGTCAAATTTCAACTGGCCAGCTTGAATGGCCTTCTACCATTTGCTTGAACACACGACACTCAGCCGGGGAATAAGTTTTAGAATTGTGCATCCCACAATACTTCTTATCCTTCACCCCTCCAGGGGCCAGCATAGAATGATTTGGAGGTAATCTGATGTATCCCTCTCTAACCAGCATCTTGAACAATTGTTTAGACTTGGAGACATCAAAGTCATAGCTATCATTATCTTCTTTTTTCCAAGTATTAGGGAGATCAAGACCCTTCTTGCCCCAATTGATTGGCAAAGCAATAGCAACTTCCTCCTCATCAAGACCATCTTCTCCTTGACTCCTAGCGGCCAAGAATTGCTCATACATCTACGTGAAGTTACTGTCTTTCTGAAATCGGGGCTCCCTCCGCATGTATTGGAACTGACTACCGATTGCCCCAAGCCTCTGTGCCAATTGCCCAAGATCTTCAAATTGCTACACGAAAAGCTTCTCTTTGATAGCTGGCAACATTCCGAGAAAAAGCCAAGCCAGACCAACTAATCATTAGGAAGAATGAGTGAAAAGCACAAGTTCCTTGCCTCTCGAACCTCCGAAGATAATCCAGTGCCAATTCCCCGGGCTTCTGCCTCATGCTTGTAAGGTCCACTAGTGTTTTCTCGGTAGTACCCGTGAAGAAGTAAGAATGGAACTTCTTCTCCAATTCAGCCCAATTGGGAATAGATTCAGGCGGCAATGACGTCCACCAAGTGAATGCTTTGGTCCGCACAATGAAGATGGGAAGTATCGAACCCTGAATGCCTCTTCGGTAGATGCTTATGCCCAACCGTGCCAAATACCGGGTAATGTGCTCAATGGTGCCGGTATTATCTTGTCCGTAAAACTTGGTGAAATCAGGGGATCTTTATCCCGCTTGGCAAAACAACCCCTGTCATACCACTCGGGATACGGGCGCCCAGTGATGATAAGGCTGGTTTTACGGGCCTTAAACCAAACCGGTTCTGCATCATCTCGTATAGCCTCTCGCATCATCACATCCATGTTGGATTGCGGCCGTCCTCCCCGAAGGCGTGAGTAACCCCGCACCTAGGATGTGGCGAAGTGTTGAAATTCTTGTGGAAATTCTTCGTTCCTCCAGAGCCTTGACACTGAAGAAGCTATTTTTTGAGCCGAATTTGGGATACCCCGGATGTACCAAAGTAATATGGATTCGGTACGTTGCGCCCCCAATCGATGCTTTGCCATCCTAGGACTACCGTAATACTGAAAAACTAGCGGGAATAGGTCCACCGTTTGTCTTTGCTCCAAAGCACCACCGGGACCCATTGCTCCAAAGACCTTCGGGACCTCCAAAACCATCGAAGGTGATGCTCCGGGAGCTGCACCGGCGGGCGTTGCACCAACGTTCTCGGTATTTGAAGTTTCAAAGATTAGTCTTTGGTGGAATGTTGAAGTAGGTATGGCCGTATGTTCTCCAACTTCTTGAATGAGTTCTCGCACCATACATTCTGGCCATGATGTTGTAGAAAGTCTTTAGAAAGGCTTCATTATGCTTCGTCATGACTTCCCCCATGGATTTGTAAATGATTTCAGCAATAGCTTTCAGTTCATCTTCTGTTTCCATATCGACGCCCCTCAAAAAGGACTCGGGCAAATCAAACTTCGAATGATCTTGTTGCTCTTGTTCTTGGAGAAAGACAATAAGCACTTTCCCTTGTATTGCTCAACCGCCGCATTGATCAAAGCCCGGAGATCGTCGGACAGCTCATCAAGCTTGACGCCCAAGACAAAGATCATTGTTGATGTTTGACAAGATGAAATCCTTTTCTGTCTCACCGGGCATGCCAAAAAGTGTGTTGACGCAAAATGTGGCACCACGTCTCACACACCGCAGCCCGAAGAAGCTGGCTTTCACTCAACCAAGCCCGATCGGTTGAAATCAAGCGTGCCGATCAATTTGACCTGAAATTGACAAGGAATGAAAGTGATCGGCATCTCGGGTGGAACATGCCGGGTGTTGCCGGACAGGTTCCAAATATGCGGCTCATTGAGCCAAATCGGATATCAAACGGCTAGAGAGCTGCGTGTCAATCAAGAAAGCAAAGAAATCGGTAGTTTCTTATATTGTAAGCAAAACAACGCATAACACCGATTCTTGCATGTGGTAGTTGATACGATTGAATAAGCCATGCATGTGTGTGGTTCGAGCATCCCAAGCATCAAACTTACTTAATATCAACAAAGAAGCAACATATACATTTAAAGCTAATCCAAACATTAGCAACAAATGAGATCTAGATCAACTAGTCCACCGCATGACTACATCTCCCTAAACCCTTTTCGCCTAAGTCACCGTCCACCACATGACGATCAACGAAAGCTAGAAACTAGTGCCGATAGATCCACATGTACACATTACTCATGAAGCTTAACCACAAGATTGCGCTAGTAAGCCAATCCATGACGTTTAAAGCGTAACTCATATGAACACATTTAATTTAAATAACAAGATGCATAGATCCGATCCAACTAGTCCGCCCAAGACGACTAACCTTCCTAGACCCGTCCCAAAGATAAACCCGATTAAGCTAATCCACCACATGATACCACTCTCTCGGGTTTATGCCACTCATCACAACTAGACTAATCCGCCGACGATACAATCTAGAAGCAAGTAGCTAAAAGCACTTCATTACTTAAAACATACATAAATACTTGTTACTCATGAAAGCTTAACCAAACCGCCGATTAATTAATTTCAGGGTCCATGAAGAAGGAACAAACGAGCCAAACACAAACAAACCAATCGGATTGATCCGAATTCTAGTCCACCGGATGACTAGCTCTAAACCAACCCAAGCACCTCATCGCCGCCCGACGATACCCAAAATGTCAAGCATCTACTTGCATCCAACAAAGCTTGAACCCGCAACATGTGACGATCAAGATTGATAACACTTTGGCCAATATAAGCATGAGATCTATTCATCTAGATAACATCGGTATGAATCAAGCATTGAAGACAATTAAATCTATAAAGGTCTAAAGCCAAAGCTTATCAATCTAGATCGGGCAAAAAGGTGTTGAAACATTGAATAAACAATAAAGCATGAACAACACATGATAACTTAATGAATCTATTAGATTAGCCGCACCTAACAGAGCCGATAACTAATCCGTGAGCCAAATCTGCGCCTGTCGCACGACACCCAATTCAACCAAGAATCGATAACTATCTTGCTTTAGTTCAATCCACCGCACGATACAAAGTAAAACTAAGACTTCCTGCTACTAAGCTTAAATCCACCGCATGATACTAAGCAAAGTAAAACAAGACTACTTGCCATCTAATCTAAATCCACCGCATGATACTAGATAGATAGACAAGGTTGCCGGTACTTACGGAGGTCAACGGATCGATTGGCCCCCTTGTAGACTCGACGACATGACTGGACTCGATTTGGCCGGAGCCGGGTTGATTGTATTGATTGTTGAATATCTCTTTACAATAGCTGGGGTCTCACATTTATACCCAAGGCTTGAGACGAGTTATAATCGAATACGACTAAAGAATATGCCTAACCGAAGATAACTTGGGCTTCAATCTTTCCTTTCTCGCTTGAAGCCCGCATTGCTCCCTTGTCCGACGTGGCATGCACCAAATCTTGAATCTTTTCGACTTGAGGTCGATTGCACCCTCAACGGACTCCACGCCTTTCAATCAAGCCATCACGAAAAATAGATGACGCCGGCTTCTCCGATCTCCGATTCCTTGGCGCTTTTCAATGTATTTGGCGGATTACCGAATCTCGATTTAATGACGTCACCTATGCCGAATGCTGACTTCCGATTTCCCAAGCCTTCGTTCCAATCAGCAACACATTGGGCCAAGACTGGCCCGTCTTCCAAACTCCTCGAGGCCCAAAATTTGGTGTTAACAAGGCCCATATGCCAAATTACATTCTAACACTCCCCAGCTATCTAAACGAGCACTTCGAACATTGAGACTAGCACTACACTCTGTGAACATGGACGTTGGCAAACCTTTGGTGAAGATGTTGGCGTACTGAGACGTAGTTGGAACGTGCAGGAAGCGGACTTCACCGAGGGTGACTTGTTCTCTGACGAAGTGCAGATCGATCTCAATATGCTTGGTTCATCGATGCCGAATCGGGATTGGTGGAGAGGTAAACGGCGCCGACATTATCGCAGAGACCACCGTGGCATGACGAAGAGGGCAGCGAAGCTCTTGTAGCAGTTGATGTAACCAAAGAGGCTTCAAAGTGACTCTCGTTCAAGGCGGCCTTTGATATTCCGCCGTCGCACTAGATCTAGACACTGTAGGCGGTATCCCTTATGATCAGAGGAGTATCCGAGGAAGACACACATGGAGAAGTGAGGTGATAATTTATGTGGAGCTATGGAGGAGAGGTTGGGGTAGCAGGCACAGCCGAAAACCCGAAGATGGGTATAGGAGGGCTGTGTGCCGTGGAGAGCGAAGAAAGGAGTGAGACCCTCGAGAGTTTTGGTTGGGTGACGATTGAGTAGATATGTGGCAGTGTGGAGTGAGTCAGCCCAATAAACACGAGGTAGACTGGCCTGGAATAGAAGGAATCGCACGATGTTGTTAACGGTGCGAAGGGTGCGCTCAGCACGTCCATTCTGTTGGGAGGTGTAAGGGCACGACATCCAGAGAACGACACTGTGGGTGAGGAAGAACATGCGGGCCGAGGAGTGGTCAAACTCGCGGCCGTTGTCGCACTGAGTTGCCTTGATTGTGGAATCGAACTGCGTGCGTGCATAGGAAAAGAAGGTCGTGAGAACATTAAAAGTGTCAGACTTGAGGCGCAATGGAAAAGTCCAAGTGTAATAGGTGCAATCATCAAGAATGACTAAATAATATTTATAGCCCGACACACTGGCAACCGGTGAGGTCCAAAGATCACAATGTATTAGATCAAAAGGATGAACAGCGCGAGAGCTTGACAAACTATAAGGTAGGCGCACATGGCGACCTAGCTGACAGGCATGACAAACATGATCAATGTGCTGCTTATTACAGGAAATAGCTTTTGAACTAATAAGCTTGGATAAAGCCACATGTCCAAGATGACCGAGGCGACGGTGCCAGAGTGATGTGGACGAGGTGGTGGTGGCGAGGGCAGTGGTGCTGCTGGATGGCATGGTGGGGAAGAACGGGTAGAGATCACCGTGCTATTGCACCTGGCGATCACGCCCACGCCCCCCGAAGGTCCTTCACGAAAGGCCAAATGGGTCAAACTCAATAGAGCAATTATTATCGGTGGTGAAACGACATACGGAAATGAAGTTCTTAATAATGTGTGGTGAGACAAGAACATCAGAAAGAACGAGAGGACGTCGTGTAGTGGAAAACGAGTGTGACCCAACCGATGTAACGGGAAGCGAGGCCCCATTACCAACAATGATAGATGAAGGACCGGATGACGAAGGAGGGTGAAAGTTAGAAAGAATACCAACGTTGTTGACCATGTGGGTTCCGGCACCGTGAGTCGCGATACCACTGGGCCGATGACGGAGGTGTCGGCGTCATGGTGTTGATGTTGCCGACGAGGGAAGACGGATCCCGTGATCGGACCCCGCATGGGCGCCGGGGCCTCCGCTTCTTTGGGGCGCCAAGGGCTCTTTGCTCTTGTGGTGATAGTAGCCGGACCCGGGGAGGGCCAGGGGCGTCGGGGCTGCTGCGGCCGGCACGAGAGGCTGGCGTTGAAGGCGGCTGAGGAGGGACTATGCGGCGCGCGGATTGCTTCCCCGGGCCAGGTGCGACCGAAGCACACCGTCTTGAGTCGGGGTTGAAGAATGGCGCCCGGAAGCGGGGGGGCCTCAAGCCGGCACAGCTGCTGGCTGTAGCTGCCCCATGGCGCGACGGGCCGGTTGTTGCCACTGGCTGCCGCTGGCCCGCCACGGTGTAGGCGTCCTTGTTGCCACCGTAGGGGGGCACGGCGGCGTGGGGGGTTGGTGAGCGCGGTCGGCGTGGGAAGCGAGGCGGTTTTGGCCTTGCCGACTGCGATAGCCTCGGCTTGCGGCCCGGCGTCGTCGATGTCGATCTCCTCGGCGAGGAAGGGCGTGCGAGCCTCTTCGAGTAGGGAAGGGCTGCCGCATCTT
>JADLZK010003408.1:0-218543 GCA_015847255.1 Hyparrhenia diplandra | reverse complement strand
GGGTATAAATAGAATTTAACTATTGAAAGAGACTTCATGATCTGTTTGAAATAAAGCGCTAGTGATGTGCCTATCCACGAAGTGCAAAGTTGAGGGAGGTAGTTTTTACTTTTAGTACCATATTGCTAGTTGAAGGTGGAGTGAACTAACTTAAATATGGAAGTGTGAAATCTTTTATCACAATATGAAGGAGAGAGTAGGTCTCGACATGACACTACTTTTATGAAGGATCACAATGTTTCTTCATAAAATAGTATCATGCGAGACTTACTCTCTTCATAATTTTTGTCCCAAAAGAATTATGTCATAATTTTGGGGTTATACATGCTTCATAAAGGCATGCCATGTGTGAAGGGAATCACTAATTGAGATTTCTCAATTAGGTTTCTGGTAATTTTTTCAATTAAATTGATTTTCTACACGAATTCCCACCGAGTAATTATAGGATGAACTGGAGTTGCCCACGAATAGAGCTGAATGGTGCCAAAATTTTCCACATGGTCTCATGTGCCCTAGGAGGCAAATCATCAGGTAGGTTGGTGCAAAAATCTTATTTTCATGATGTAACTAAGCTTATTTTCACCGTTTAGCACCTAGGAAAATATAATAATAAAAAGTATTGACTTAAAAAGCCTAAGATCTCTCACAGGGGGCATCATTTGATATACAAGGCTGTAGAAAAAGTTTTAAGCCATTTCGACATTGTGGGATTACACATGCTTACAAAGGCACATGACCTCTTCCATCGAACCATGACTACACACCTAGATTTCAAGAGCTTTGTTGGGTCCTCTTCCTTCCGGTGTCGTTTCGGCCTCAAACTATTTCTGAGGCATGCACAAGCCATGTGTGAAGGAACCACGAAGTTTGAGATTATTCAGATTAGGTTTGGTAATATTTTCAATTAAATTGAATTTCTACGACACCATCGAGTAATTATAGATTTTCCCGCTGAACAGGCCGAATGGTGTCAAAATTTTCCACATGGTCTCATGTGCCCTAGAGGCAAATCACTATGTAGGTTGGTGCAAAAAGACATTGTGGATGATACATGCTAGTTCGGCGTTACAATAATCAAAGTGTACAAACACATTACAAAAATAACCACCTCAAAAACACCCTTCTTGCACCGATATCCGAGAGGTTTTAGCTACACCGCTGCTTCAAAGTAGGGGCGGATGTGAGATCTGTGAAGAACCAATGTCTCTCGGTGTCGTGAGATGCCCCGGATAGGAGATGACCCGGTAAATGAGGGGGCTCATCTCCCAGCAAGGAAGCACATGAATGCAAGCTACTTTGGCTCCTCGCTTCCGAGTCTTCTAAGTTGATGCAACAATGGCGTTGTACGAGCATCACACCCATTTGCATGCACAATGTTTGCGGCTTCATGTTCAAAAACACCCTTCTAGTACCCAAGTGTATATATATAAAAAAATTAGAACCAACCTTAGAAGGAACTAGGAGGTTGTGTCATTATTGCGTGAGAAATATAGTATCTCGGTGTATACACTGTCTACCCATAATAAAATATGTATGTGGAGGGCATTCTCCCAAATAGAGCTATATATGTGTGTGTATAGAAAAATGGGCAAATAACAGTGGAATCGGGCGCCGACGGTTGGCCATACATGTAGCTCCATCGATTGCTCGGGAGCGGGGCAGCCGCATAACCATGAGCGGTGGCAGGCGGCAACAGTTTTTATCACCGTCGCTCATCCCGGCGTTTCTGCGGCATTGAACCCACAAACGCTGCGCCGGTGCTGTCGCAGCCCGGCGGTGCTTACTGTAGATAAGGGCACGCTGCAATATTTTCCAGTCATTTGAACCCCGCGCCATTCGTTCCGGCCTCAACGATATATATTGGTGGCGCTGTGAAATTTTCCAAGTCATTTCAACCACTCACCATTCCTTCCCCACCAGCATCGCCTGAGAAAGCAGCACCACCACCCACGCCGCGGTCGTTTGCTACCCCCGCCATTCTCTTCTTCTTCTCCCGATGTCCCCCAACACCATGCGCCGTCGTGCGCCCATCCACCGTGAGAACTAATTAGCCCTTTAGTTGTTCGAGATTTTCCTATGAGAATGAGAACTAATTCATCACATCCTCACCTCGCTCGCCCGCTGGTCTTCCTCCACATTGACGTGAGGATTGCCGCCACACCCGCACCGCCATCCGTAGCCTCACGCTGTCCTCCTCTTCAAAGCCCGACGTCATACCTGGGCCGCGATGCTCGCCCTCCCTCCCTTTCAATGAGGAACGGCCCTTCCACGCCCTCGCTTCCTCTTCTTGACGCCCGCATCTAGCACCACCGAGACAAGACAGAGCGGACCGCACGTGCTCTGGGTGAGTGCGTTGTCACGCCTTGAGGTGTTCGTTGAAACGCCCTCATGATAACTCCAACCCGTTATTTCCTCTTTCTATTTAGATTTTGCTTTCAAACAGTTCAAGATCGCTATATAGTAGCAAATGTTTTTGGTCTATGGTGAACAAATTAGATTAAGCAACATTATGGTCATTTACAAAGATGATTAAAAAATACGAGTGCCCTATGTGATTGAAGTGAAATAGATGTTGAAATTGCAGCCGGATGGTGTTCAAAATCCGCTTTTATTGGAAATATGTAAGCCTTGAACTTTTTCTTACTTGTACAAACATTTCGAATGATATAGCATTGATTATCCTAATTTGTTACATGTATAGGAAACTATGGCATGGTATGTAGTCGCGTGTTGGTCACGTGCCGATCTCGAAAAGATTGGTTCGCTCAAGTCTTTGGCTACCCCCGTAATTGTTATAAAAATACAAGACTGAAGCTGAACCTTTAAGGGCCTACTATGGTGTCAACTTTGATTATCAAATCAGCCTTGAAGATTGATGAGAAGGCCCTCTCCATAGATATGAAGATTAGAGAATTGCACTTGGCATATGAAAGATGTCATAAGCCATTTATGGCTATTGTCATTGTTTTTCTTATTTTGAAAGTTGATGTCCTAGGCTTAGTTTCTCAAGTAGACATTAGGCGGAGTTAGTTGTATAAAAACCGTTGAACCATATAATATTTCGTTGATTTTAATGTATGATGCGTTTAGGGATTTTAAAAGAACTGGAATTCCATGAATAAATTTAAAATTAGAAAAATAAAATAAAACGCCTGCTTGGCGTGGCCCGATGATGAATGACAAACAAACCGTAGTGTTACTACACCAAAAACACCGGGTTTGAATTACAAACCGCCATTGATGACGTAACAGATCTGCCGTCCGCATTAATCGACAAGTGTCAATCGTAATAACAATATCGGGTTAACCGACGGTCTTCACGTAAAGATCACCGCTTGTGTCCACGATAAACCGACATTGTTATCTCTTCTCGCTACACCGCCAGCACCATGTAACCCAATAGTATTTATTTTTCTCACTTATGTCGGTTGTTTTGTGGCCCGACGGTGTTCTAAATATAAACACCGCCGCTTGACTTAGAACCTAATTGGGATCGACGTAATGCCGCCGGTCGAAGAAGCACCCGGCGGTGTTGATCACATTGCATTGTCGGGTTTGATAGCGAACCGCAAAGATTGCCAAATCACCGCCGGTGTTTCGACCCGCAGTATTCGAACCCACGCCACTACCGGCTTTGTTCTCGCCGTTCATTTTCCGGCCGGAAGGGGGTTTGAGCCCGGCAATAATATACAAATCAGTATAATGCTTACACCGTTAAGCTATAATTATGGTATGCTATATGATATTGAATCATGCTACGATCTATTATATGTTTTTGTGGTATGCTATACATGTTTTATCTAGTAGATCTGTTCATCATAATTTATATTATAGAATTAATCTGAAATTATCTAATGTCTAATATTTCAACACCTACCTGGATCCACGGACGGTACCGCAGATTGAGACTGCAGCGCGATCGTCGGACCGGCTCGGACTCGATCGACGCGGCCGTAAGACAAGAAGACCTGAGGTCCTCGTCGTCGGTCTGCTACTCCAGGACGTGATCGAGGACGCACCTCAGACACCTCACATGGACATGATTTTATGAGGCTCCGGCAATAGCCTGAGCTGCAATGAATTGCACAATTGGCCGTTGTACGTACGTGTGCCTAGTACTATGTATAAGCATTGTGTATACGTAGAGGCTAGAGGCCGATGAGTACCTTGATAATTCTTTTCATCGATTTTGGCTCAAAGGTGAAAAAGTCGGTTTATCGGACTTAATTCCAAGCAACATATGTTTTGTGTTGAGCGAAAAAATTTTTAGGGCATGTAATTTACAAGGGTTATGGAGCTAAGCCAGTATCATCAATGCATGTTTTATGGAAGTGTCATGAATATTAAATATGGTGCTATATCGGTAAAATTAGCGACTTGGCGGGGTCATTAAATAAAAGCACGTTTTTATCGGATGAGAGATGAATTTCATCCTCATAAAACTCATCTGGCTACGATTCTGCCTGGTTAGGGAATCTTGGTAATCGTGCCATTACATTATGCATTGAGACGGCATAGTAAAGCGCGAAACATGACGGTAAGAATTGACATAAAACAAAGGCTTTATTAGATACACACCACTGTAATCTTTTACGATTTTGAAATACGCCATTACAATTCGCACATAACTAGCCTCACACCATTGCAATTTCACATGAGTTTGAAATACACCATTATGTACCCTTTTAGGTGTATACAGCTGGTACATGAGCTGATGTATTTTTTGTATTGTCAATTGCCCTCCATGCCACGCGAAAGGATAAACCGCGACCGTGACCCCGACGCGCGACGCGTCTTCATGCTCGACCAAAGGAGCATGGGGAGGACGAGCGGGGCTCGACGATTCATGAAGATCGAGTGGGCTCTGGCAGCGGTCCAGTAGGCGGCAATGGTGCACCTTGCGCCAACGGCGGTGGCGCCCGAGGTCGCCGACGGCTCAACACCAGATGGCTCCAACTATGCTCCTCGTTCGTGGTCTTCTGCGGCGCCCTGTATTTCAGGAGCGTACGCATGCGGCGGCCGCAAGCAAGCAAAGCAATTCAGCCGCATACGCATTTGACGCAAGCAAGCAAGCTAGGGGCTGGTTGTATACTTTGTGCATTCAATTTCTTATTTTATTCACATATTTTTGTAGTGATCCATACGATTAGCTAAAAATATGCGTAAATTACACAAAACACTGTGTGTCGTTAGAACGTGTCCGTTTTTTTACATTATTTCTAGTGTTCCAATTCGGTCATGACTGTTTTTTGTTATCCTTTGTTTTTGTAAATCATGTGTGATATGGTGTCACTTATTCAGTTAAAATATGCTCTTAGCCGGTTGGTGCTCCAAAAATAAACTTCCACTTTTCCCTTTATTTATGTGTTAATTTGGTGTACAATATTACTAGCCGGTACAGAGAAGAAGCATGTACAGAGAAGATGGGGCAAACTGGCTGAACATTGGCCATACAAACAGAAGATGGGGGCAAAGGGTCCATACAAATCCACTTACCAGCTATATACACTTGAAAGGGTACTTAGTGGTGTATTTCAAACTCTAGCAAAATTGTAATGGTGTGAGGCCGTTATGCGAATTGTAGTGGTGTCTTTCAAAACCGTAAAAGTTATAATGGTGTGTATCCAATAAACCCTAAAACAAAAGTCCAAAAGTGGAATTTGAAGATTGAAATGGCAAATTGATAGTTTATTAGGATCAAGTTGAACTCAAAAGTAAACTTTATGGCCAAAACAGCCAATTTAGTAGTTTATTAGGGAAAAAATTGAGCATCACATAATGGAGATGAATTTAAAATGGATATTCTAGAAGAAAAAAACTTGTGTTGTTTATATGTTTGCTGATTATTTTGTAAGTAGAAGTTTAAAATGAAAAGACTTCGCAAGTCTTTAGCGAATCTGTGCTTAGCAAGGAGAGCAGAGCATTGCATCTACTTTGCGTGGCCATTGGGCCTATATATACGTTGCCAGGAAATCACATGATAACTTGGAAGTAGGATTTAGTAATAGTAAGCGCAGCTAGCAAGATACACAACCATGGGTTGTTTTGCCAATATTGTTGCTTTGTTGGGTTCTTCTCCAACTTCCCATGCAGCTGATGAAGAACTTGAGCTCACTGTCATGAACGTGAGCTTGCTGGAACCACATGCTACCTGCTCCGGACACAGGGGTACGTTCATCCTCGTCCTAGCGGCGGCATATGAGCGTGTAAAGTCAATTGTAAATTAACATTGTTTGGCACACAATGACAGTGATGCCGCCCAAACCACAGCTGGGTGCCGCTGTTTCGTCCTCTCGGCCCGTGCTCGCCGTCGTTCAAGGCCGCGGCTGCGGTGGCGAGGGTGAAGCCATCGCTGGCCGACATGCTCCGGCAAGGACCGGCTCCGTGTCGACCACATCCACCGCAGGGTGTCGGTTGGCTCCCGTGGTGCCCGCTCGAGCAAGGGCTTCTTCAAGGAGGAAACCCACCTCCACCACCAGGCCGCCATTACCGTCGAGGTTGGCACGTCACAGACGGGCCTGAGGTTCGGTCGAACTGGTTCTAAATCAACAGTAGTGCGTGCACTTTTGTTTTGTGGTGAATTTGGTCGGTCTCTTTATTTTCAGTGATTTCTGTCATGCATTAATTCCTCTACACACATTATATATCAGCCTACTAGTAGCAGCATTCATCCGGCGGCCACCGACGGGAGCTCGCGCACTGGTGACGGTGGTGCTGGACACGGCCGGCGACATGCCGTGGATGCGGTGCGTGCCCTGCGCCTTCGCGCAGTGCCCCGACCACGACCCGACCAGGTCGAGCACCTACACCGCACTCCCCTGCAACCCTCCGAGTGCAAGCAGCTGGGCCGCTACGGCAACGGCTGCGACGCGAACGGAAGTGCCAGTACATCGTCCCCGGCGACGAGTTGACCACGTCGGGGACGTACAGCTCCGACGTGCTCACCATCAACTCAGCAGCCCGCGTCCAGAGCTTCAGTTCGGGTGCAGCCAGAACGAGCAGGCAGCTTCGAGCCTGGCGGACGGGATCATGGCGCTCGGCCGCGGCGTGCAGTCGCTGATGGCCCAGACGTCGTCCACCTACGGCGACGCCTTCTCCTACTGCCTCCCGCCGACGGAGGACACCCATGGCTTCTTCCAGATCGGCGCGTCTTACAGGTTCGTGACCACGCCCATGATGAAGGAGCGCGGGCCGTCGCCGGCGGCGTCGCCGTACCGCGCGCTGCTGCGGACCATCACCGTCGACGGGAAGGCGCTGAACGTGCCACCCGAGGTGTTCGCGGCGGGGATGGTGATTGACACGCGCACCATCATCACGCGGCTGCCGGTCACGGCGTACGGGGCGCTGCGCGCGGCGTTCAGGAACAGGATGAGGTACCGCGTCGCGCCGCCGCAGGTGGATCTGGACACCTGCTACGACCTAACCGGCGTCCGCTATCCTAGGCTGCCGAGGATCGCGCTGGTGTTCGATGGGCACGCCGCCGTGGAGATGGACCGGTCCGCGATCCAGCTCAACGGTTGCCTCGCCTTCGCGTCCAACGACGACGACAGCTCGCCGTCGATCCTTGGCAACGTGCAGCAGCAGACGATCCAGGTGCTCCATGACGTCGGCGGCGGGAGGATAGGGTTCCGAAGCGCAGCCTGCTGAGTGCTGCTGCCGAATAACAGAATAACTAGGAATGTTATAGCTTCGATCAATTTGCATGTTGTGCACGCCTCTATGCACAAAACCGAGTATGTTCATCAAGCATCATACAGAGAGAGTGTCGGAACCATGTTGCGAATTCGTTGTAATCACTCCGGCTGGTTGAATTTGGCTGCTTCATATCATGATTGCTACGGTAGTGGGTATCCTGAGTCAAACAGGGGCCAAGCTATGTGTAGTTATTGGGGTCATCTGACCTAAAAATTTGAGCAAAATCCTATATACACTACGGACACGGCGTCGTTGCCGAGCGCGCCGCCGCTGCCGAAGCGCCAAAACGCGTGCGCTCGGCAGAACGGGCCCTTTGGTGAAGGCCGGCGAAACGGCGCTCGGCAAACAACGGCGCCGGCAAAGTATCCTTTGCTGGCGTCAACCTCGGTGAAACGGAACGCTCGGTGAAGGTGTTCCCTTTGGTGCCGCCCCTCGGAAAACTACCGCGGTCAGTAAAGGGGCGGAGGGAGACGGTCGCCGCTGTCGTGACTTTTTCGGCGCTCGGCCGTCGCCCGCCGGTGAAAAACCCACTTTTGCCGAAGCGGCGGATGGGACTGCTTTCGGCAAAGGGTGGGTTTGCCGAGCGCCCTCTTCGACGCACTATTCACCACATATTGATATTTTAGATTTTTTCGTACTACTTGCTATATTTATAGTGTTTATGTCTATTTTTTTGATTTTTTTCGAAAAGCAAATTTGAGCTACAAGTCATTAGAATAACGGGAAAAGATGAATTTAAAATTCATATTCTTATTAGGGAGCGTAATTTGAGGCCCCATGCAAGTGCTCACATTTTTATGTCCCATCCGCCGCTTCGACAAAGGTGTTTCAGCGTGTGGGTGCATCTCTGGGTTTTTGGTCGCACGCGAAAGGAAAAACAAAAAAAAAAAAAAGCTTTGCCGGTTTAGCGCCAAATCCGGGACGCTCAACAAAGAACTAGGGTTCGTTCTTTGTCGAGCACCCAAGATCTCGCGCTCGGCAAAGGTTGCCCCTAAATTGACTGAAAATCCACTCTCTCTCCTCTCCCTCTCTCTCACTCTCACTCTCCATTGTCACCACCGCCGCCCGACCCCACCCGCGCCGCCGCCGGGAGGAGAGGAGGACAACCCCCCCGGGGCCCGGACCCGGCCCGCGCGGTCGCTGTTGGCGGTCCTTATCACCTATTTTACCACCAACATCTTTATGAAATAAGATAAAAATGATTACCAAACTCTAGAATAGGGGTTACAACTAATCGGTTCCACGAGTTTTGGTAGTTTATTCTCATTCAGTGAACATTCATGAAAAGCATGGAAATATGACAAGAATATACAATTACAAATTATATTTCCATCATACACAAGGACCTAGAGGAAGTGAGGTTCATCATCAAGCCAAACAGAGCCCAAGAAGAAAAGGCCGAAATCGAGTTCGGGCTAAGTTTGGACTGCAGGACCACTATAGAGTATTTTGGGCATAACTTCTTCATCCGAACTCCGTTTTCCGAAGCCCACCCACCGTTGGAAAGCTAACGACGAGGCCTACATGCTCCCAAAATCTCAGCCCAAACGGAGGAACTTTGGGTCTGGCCGGACTGGCCACTCCGGCCGGACCGGGCAATGAGCCCGCTCGGCCCCAGCTTTGGTCGGTTGATGTATGCCGCCATGCATATGATGGTTCTGGGGGTGCTTTGCTAGAATAGAATATTGAAACCGCCCTAGGAGGTTGGTTTGGCACCTTCCAAGTGGGGAGGGACATTTTCCATGGAGCCCCCTCTCCTCTACCTATAAAAGGAGTTGCTTTCCCCCTTCATTCAAGGATTCAACATACCACACAAGAAGATACAATGTAGCAAATATAGAGGAGAGCTCCACTTTCATATATTAGCTCTCTAGTGTAAGGAGTGAGTGAGGAAGAGAGAGAGATGGAGAAGTACCGGAGTTGTCGGCTACCTCCACTAGTGGTGTTCCCAAAGGCCTCGTGTACACTTAGCGGGAGGAGTGCCGGGATGTCGGCTCCCTCTCACTTGTACCTCGGCGGGTCTAGTACTACTTGGAGTACTAAGGTTCGTGTTCTTCTTTGGTAATAAGTTCTTACTTCAAGCTAGTATTGTTGCTATTTACTTGCGGGTTCGTCGTTCGTCCTTGTGGTGGATGCTCTAGTAGAAGGACCCGGGAACGGGTAAAAGCCTTGTTAACACGCTAGAGTAGTAGAAGATAGCATAGATATGGTGTCTAGGCTATAGTCTACCTTCGTTTGCTCCATACATGGACGGACGGGAGGTGGTAGGCGGTAGGTGGTCCACGCCACTGTCCGTCCCTTTGTAATCCCCCACGTCCCGTATGGCGTAGGGTGTATGCCGGTATCGCTTGCGCGGACAGTGCGCTCCGGGCGGCCCCGCCGTAAGTAGATAGTGGCGAGCTATCTTATCTAGGAACTCTATCCTTAGAAGACCTTGCTACTCTTGCCTTCTCTCTTTTGTTATCCTAGGTGAACTAGCTTAGAGACATTTACACAAACCGTTCCCTTTGTGGAAATACGATACCCTGAATATACGGGTGAATGCTACAATGGCATTTCCGTGCGCTTGCGCGAACTCTTCGTTTGCATTAAGAAACGCCAACAAGCTTTCGCCGCCGTTGTCGGGGAACGGTTGTCGTATTTGTTTCGAACCTAGTCCACCCGTGTATCATTGTGCCAAAAAGAAAAAATAAATATATATAATACTATTTTCTTTAAACCTTTCAAAATCAATATCAAACATTTCTCTTGAATGGGCTTTCAAGTTTCGATTAGGGCTCGATTTAAAAAACGCCAATGTCGGTTAATCATGACATTAACCGTGGTAGTTTTTCAAATAACCGCCACGAAAAATCATTTCCAAACGCTGTGTAAAATCAGTTGTGTAGTAGTGAGAAGAAGTTTCGCCATCGTATCTACTAATATCTTATCTTAGTGTTGTTGTAGAAAATTTTATTAGGTTATTCACCCTCCACCTCTAGCCATTTAGGACCTTTCATCCGGGGTGGTCATTTACGCACTAGCACCGAAAGTTGTTGCAGGGGAGAAGGGCAGCGAGGGGCAGCGGCGCGTCTTGGCGGTGGGGGTGGAGCAGCGCAGCGGCGCGTGCGTGGGCGCGGCGAGGAGAAGACGAGCTTAGGGTTAAACCCTATTTTATTTATTTATTTCTTGATCTAAAAGGATACATCTCCCTTTATATTTATATATAGGAAGGACTGAACTTGACTCGCAAGTAATCTGAATTCTTCCTAATTCGATTAAACTTAAACCCTAAGTAATGATGATAATGAGGATAGCGGCGGCTGTTGGGGTTGCCCTGGGTGCGTGCGGCCGGCCCTTTGGCCCCTGCGCTGGTGTGTGACGGTAACACGTTTAATGTTACTGGATATTCATCATGTTTTTTTTTCATAAACTAATATACCATGTAACATTTACATATAAAATAATCTTGGAGGAGAACGGAGTACTATAATAGCTACCAGTTTTCTTTCTTTCATTCTGATCATTGCTAATGAGTACTGTGATTTTGCTCTTACATTTGGTTGATTTATGCCTGGTAAAACTATGATCAAAATATGGTTACCCTTGTTTTTGTCATTTATGGTGCTGTACTCAACATGTATATGAGACATCTTCGACACGTGTTTTATTAAAAAGAGATAAGAGTTTAGTGTACAAAATGTATTATGTTTGCGCTATCCTGCATGCGGACAGCGACTGTTGCCCCACAGAGAAGCCGAACGCGTGCACGCCTGGACGCGGCATATGACCAGATCTTCGGCGATAGGACGAGCTGTTAACTACAGAGCGACGCGCATGCGAGTTAAGACGTTCGGAAAATTCAGGCATCCTGAGATGCTGCCCTGCGTCTGCGTCTGCGTCGCGAAGGTTTTGCTGGAATTCGACAAAGGCGTTATCAGCACCACGAACGCCCCACTTCTTCATAGCCTTCTCTTTGCTTGGATCTACACGCTCTATTGGCCTCCAACCTGCTGGCACGTACTCCTTGCAGGCACCAGCAATGCACACCCGAAGACTTGACGAAGTCTGTGGTGAGGGCCGATGGGCTTCGTTCTTGAAGTACATTGGTTGGGCGTTATCTCTGTGTCTCAGAGGACTCATCGTCCCGGCACGGTGGGCCGTTGTCTAACGTTGCCCACCCGTCAAGTAACAACCTACATTTTTCTCATCTCAAAAAGAAATAAAAGCAACGGACAATAAAAGGGAAGGGAAATGAAGGCCAGGGCTGACGAGTTTGCTTCCTCACTTGGTTCGCTAGTACTTCCGGGCTTTCTCCCAATCAAGGTGACAAAAAAAAAAAAAAAAACATTATGTCCTCCGCGGCACATAACCATGCCGATGGAGGGGAACTTATACGTCAGACGCTTGGGCTTGTATTCAACAGAAAGTGAACGAGGCATTGGGTGGTGATCCAGAGAGCACATTTAACTCCCCGCACAGTTTGGCGGTACCGAAGGTGAACAATCCGTAGAACAAGAATGGCCGGAGATTGGGTCCCTTTGAGAGGAAAGAGGGTCAGAGTGTTATTCCGTTGGTCCATTTATGTGGATCAGTGGATAAGATGAGATCATCTGTGCATCGACCTGTTCATTCATGGTCTGCCTTGTTTGCTTGTGAGTTTTTACTCTTTCAGTTCACGTTTTTTTTTCTACTATACTATATTTACTAATGATGTCTCTACATGTGAAATAGGCAAATTCATGGCAAAACAGGTGTCCTTTGAAGACAGTATAAAGTGAAAGTGAACTGCAACCGAAAGTATTCTCATTTTACACCATGACGAAATGGGCGCCATAAGGTAGTAAATTGTAGTTGCCACATCGGAGATGCACACATGCGTATTTTCCATGTAAGACCTCCAATGTCAGACCACTTCCCTGACTGGATTAACGGTCCGTAGCTGTTCTGCTTAGTCTGGTTGAACTCAATGTAAACTGTTCTCGTGAACTCACTCCATCCGCATATACAGATATGCAGTGCGGTGCAGTAAATTCCACGGTATAGCAAGTTTCCAAAGGCCCGACCAAATGTCACGAAATATTACCGAACAAAGTTCGTTCAGTGATATGTGTATCTTTCAGCATTCAGAACTAACTATAATTCAGCCCTAGCAATTGCTGCTACCCTCCTGAAGACAGATGAAGCACAGGGCAAGTGAGGAGGCGGATGGTGCCCTGGACGACCCATTCTGATTCTCTGGTTTACGAAACTACACATAATTGTAACGGGTGACATAAATAAATTCTACATATATAGAGGAACCAGAACCACTGGAATGATGTGAATTTTGGTTGTTTGCCTTAACTTTCAGTAGCTCTCGATTTTATTCTGGTATTTGGCTATCTCGATCCTATCCCTGTTTCCAGTGATAAAATACAGAAACGCAAAAGGTTTCAGTTCGATCCTATTCCTGTTTTTCCAGTGATAAAATACAGAAACTGATTTTTAGCACCCGTTTCAGTTCGTTTTCATCAATTTTCAGGGGAAAAAAACGTTACTTTCATCAACCTCCTCTCCAAGACTCGGACCCTTCACACCCACAGACCGGCTTCCTCCCCGCTTCTCTCGGGCGTCGCCGGCACTGAAAGATAAGGGCCTCCCCTGCTTCCCCGCTCTCCGTCCCGGCATCTTCCCTGGTGTCTCGCTCGCTCCCCCGTCCCTCCCTTTCTGGCGCACCCCCTCAACGGCCCGGACCGGACCCTCTCCCTGTCCAGCGGCTGGAGGGCCTACTCAGGCAAGCAAGAGCCCTGATTTAGGGGATATTATTACTGCAAATGCTCATTCAAAACAACCTGCAACTTCAAGGTGTGTGCTTTTACCAGCTATCGCTTTTGGCAATTCAATTGGCAGCGTAACACAATTTTTATGGTGGTGAACAGGCAGGCAAGCAACCCTATTGAAGAAGCAAGATTATCCACTCAGGTTGCATGAACACACACGGACCAGGGGTTATATGCAATACATGACTGATAGAATTCAGACAACACACCAATATTGATGATACAGTAATGAGCTAGTAAAGCCAGTTCTCTCCATATGGGAACAGTTGGCTACTATTTATTGTCAAAGGAAATGAGATTTCTGCGCCAACCTTTTATCACCACCTTGGAGCACAAGTGCAGATCATGCAACTATAAAAGGACTCCGAGACATGCACAAGTGGCCATAAATGGAAACCAAAGTACTCTGGTCTCAGTTGCGCTTCATCTTCTGCAGAAGTTTATTTTGTATGGCATCAATAGAACTGAAGAAAGCAAACCTCTGGGACTTGCAGAGGAATAATGCTCCAAACCACAGCCAGAACCCAAAGACAACACCAGCAACTATTGAGTAGTATAGCCATATGATTTCAAGATCTTGGTGGTGTTCATTTACCCTATCCAAGGTAGTCGTGGAACTGGAATGGTTTTCACAAGCAATGTTTAGGGGAAAACCACAAAGTCCTGGATTGTTGCTGTATATAGAGGGATCAACAAGCGTTCTGAGTTGATTTCCAATAGGTATCCCTCCTGACAAATTGTTGTTTGAGAGATTCAGTGAATTGAGAGATGACAAGTATGACATACTCAAAGGAATAGGGCCTGAAAGTTTGTTCGAAGAGAGGTCAAGTGATTCTAAAAGTGACAGATTGCCAATCTGTTCTGGGATACCACCAGATAGATAATTTCTTGACAGATTTAGCATACGAAGATCCTTTAATTCTGTCAACTCTGAAGGAATTCCACCAGAGAGAGAATTGCAAGACAAATCAATAGCAGCCATAAAGTTAGCTGATGAGTGAAAAATATAGTCTCGTCCTTTCCAAAATATGTCAACATTCTCATCATATGCATATGCCTGTATCCCAAACCAATAATAGATGCTTTCTTGCTGCATCATGGATTGGTTCCACATTGCAGATAAGTTGGCCAATGTTTTTGGTATGGGACCTGTAAAGTTGTTTTCAGCTAGATCAAGCACATGGAGATATGAGAGCTGTGAAAGTTGCCAGGGAATATTTCCATAGAATGAATTTGATCGCAGTCGGAGAATCCGCAGCAAAGGATTGCTCTCATGTATCCACGGAGGAATCATTCCATATAACTTATTGTTTGCAAGATCCAGAATAGCTATGTTTTTCAAGTTCTTCAACACAGCTGGAAGGCTTCCCGTGAAGTTGTTGTTGGATAGGTATAGCAACATTAGTGAAGAGGACGCTGAGTTAATCATGGTTGATACTTCCCCAACTAAAGTGTTGCTCGACAAATCCAAGACTTGAAGATTCAAGTTCCAAATGCAACCTGGGAGCTCTCCAAATAGTTGGTTGTTGGACAGATCCAAGATTTGTAAGCTACTATTTTTGAATCGACATAAAGTGGGCAACTCCATGCCATTGAGATTAGAAATGCTACTTGTGAGCTTATTGTCAGACAAGATGAGCCATATGAGATTTGGGAGAAATGATATAGATGCAGGAAGCTCGCCCTCAAGATGATTGGTGCTGATGTCAATGAAATCCAAAGATGTGCTGTTGCCGATTGGCATTGGTATTGTTCCAGTAAAGTGATTACCTGACAAGTTCAAATATACTAATATATTGCAGTTCTCGATCTGCGTTGGGATGCTTCCATTGAACGAGTTGTCAGACAAGTCGAACACCGAGAGATCCGTCCAGTTTGTAAATAACTCCGGCGGAATAGCCCCACTGAGATTATTCCCGCTTAAATAGAAGTCTTCCATTATTTGCAACTTGGCAAAACACTGTGGTAAACTTCCATGCAACTGATTCTGTGACAAGTCCATGTACATGAGGCTTGTAAGGTTTCCCAACTCGGCTGGAAGTGTTGAAAACAAACCAGCATTAAATATTTCAAGTAACTCTAGCATTTGAAGCTTCCCGAGTGATGCTGGGATGGATCCACCAAGAAAGTTGTTCGATAGACTCAGATCACGCAATCCAGGTATCATCCCCAGCTCTTCTGGGACTCCGGCAGTGAGATTATTTGTATCAAGATATAGTTCCCTGAGCTTTCGGAGCCTTGAAAGTGAACGTGGTATTGCACCAGAGAAACCATTGTGTGACAGATACAAATACCATAATCTCGGGACTGTATCTGGCAGTGAGCCTGGTATATGTCCTGAGAAGGAATTAGATGATAAATGAAGCGATCTCAGCCACGTGCAGTTGAGGATGGGGAATGTCCCGTTGAGACTATTCGCCCTTAAAGATAAGAATTTCAAAGTGGGCATAGGTAAAAGCTTGGCAGATTCCAGGTTGAACAAGTTGTTTCTCCCGAGATTAAGATGGGCAATCATAGGGAGCTTACTGAGTTGGTAAGGGATGGCACCACTGAGATGGTTGTTGCTCAAGTCAAGGAAGGTGAGACTGAGCAACATTGACAGGTTTGCCGGGATGCTACCAACTATGTAGTTGTGGCTGAGGTCAAGGCTGGTGAGATTCTGGAACGCGGTGGAGTAGAAGGCATCAAGCTTGCCGTTGATCCCTGCACGGCGAAGGCGGAGCGCAGTGACGTGGCCTGCACCGTCGCAGACGACGCCGAACCAGGAGCAGGTTGGATTGGCAAGCAACCACGAGGACAGGGAGCTGGCTCCATCCAGGGTGGATTTCCATCGGAGAAGTGCATCTGCTTCTGGGCTGATGGCAATGGCTGGGCATATCAACACTAAAAATGAGATCTGGAGGAGTAGCTGCGGCGCCATGGTTAAGGCTTGTCTTTGGTGAGAAGGTGTTAAGTTGCTGTGGATTGCATGCATCTCTGCACCTTAATTTGGAAATAGCCACAAGGCTTATAGAAGAAGAGATTTTAGGAGGAGGAAATAACTCGCCATTTCTCTTAAAAATATAGAACGTTCAGCCTCACTTGACCGGCAATGTTAGATAGATGACCATTAGTCAGCAGTCGTCCAGTACTAATCCACCATTATCTAAAAAAAGGTCAGCAGTCGTCCACTAATCCACCATGGAAGTGCTGGTGCAGCACCATAATTATAATTAAGTGCACTAATGGAAGACTTAACCCACCATCTCGGTCTTTCACGTCAACTTCATCATCAACGCTCAGTTAAGTGTCGTCAACGACAACAACAACATAGCCTTGAGTCCCAAGCTAGTTGGGGTAGGCTAGAGATGAAACCCATATGAAACGAAAGTAAAAAGAACGTAGAAAGGCCAAGACAAAAAAAGATAAAGATAGGGTAGATAGAAAAGGAAACAAAGTCATGGTTCGTGCACGTTGATAGCTAGCCTCCATGCGCTCCCTGTCAAAGCTAAATCCTTAGAGATATTCCACTCCTTAAGGTCTCTCTTAACCGACTCGTCCCCAAGTCGGTCTAGGTCGACCTCTACCTCTCTTTCCATTATCTACCCGCTCTAGAACTCCACTACGACCGGCGCCTCGAGGGCCTCCGTTGAACATGTCCAAACCATCTCAACCGATGTTGAATCAATTTCTCCTCGATAGGAGCCACCCCAACCCTATCCCGAATATCTTCATTCCAAACTCTATCCCTTCTAGTATGCTCAAAAAACCAACGCAACATACGCATCTCGCCACGCCACGCCTTTGGACATGTCGCCTTTTGTAGGCCAACATTCAAAGACCATATAGCATCGCCGCGAATCGCTGTCCTATAGAACTTCCCTTTCAGCTGTGGCACCCTCTTGTTGTCACATAGGATGCCGTAAGCTTGACGCCACTTTAGCCCAACCTCTTTGCGATTCTAAAATATAAGGATTGAAGTATTTAAAATTTATCCTAGAATGTACTCCCTCTTTCCCGAGATCAACTTCTAGAGAATTCTTAATTTTGATCATTCTCTAAAAGAAAACAACACTAATATTTATGACACCAAATTAGCATTCAATATATCATTAAATATGTTTTCATAATATACTTCTTCTTTTTAGAATTACATAATATAATGCAAACGTCCAAACACGCACACACACTCATATAAACACACACCCACAAATCCTACCCTATAAGCACCTCCTAATGATCGAGCCTACAAATCTGATTCACGAACTCGCCACATGCACGCTTGTTGTTCATGGGGACTTCGCCTACCACTAAAAAGCATGTCGCCAAGTAAATCCTAGAATAAATCCAAAAAATGTGAGTATTTACGCCAAGTTGAGGACTTAAAGCCGGTGGATAGGTTTCACTATATAAAGGAACCAAACCAACTCATCGAAGCCACCAACCAAAGAAGGTGTAGGGCCACAGTTCATGACGCACTCTTCGCATAACAAATCCACTTTGAAGTTCGAGCAATCTTCGAATGTGTATGAGATACCATAAGGGCCCAATATCTCAATAGCACCCTTGTCTAAAGCTTCAAATGAGATTGAATATCTGAAACATACGAAAGTCATTCAAAACTTGATCTCGTACGTGATGAAATTTTCATATACGGTTCTCGAATAGGGAGGTGGGGCTAGTTACCTATCTCAATAAAGTATATGATTGGATTGAAGGTCTTGAGATTCAGGCAATTGCAATCAGTCGGTCTGATATAATATACTTATTTGGTGTCATGTTGTTATCTTTTTATATATAAATGTCAAATTTAAGATAGTTTGACTGAGGGTTTTTATAGGAGTTTATTTATTTTGAGAGGGGTTAAGATAGATTTAAGTGAAATCACCGCCAGCTCAATTTTAAAAAGACAACATTTACATGCATACTAATCGCCAACCATTTTCACATGATTAAGGGAATTACAAACATCATTTATTTTATCCAATAATATGTCATAGAATTTCTAGAATTCCATATATTTGAGGACAATAAGTAAACTAAATTTTGATGAACTTATTTTCCCTATCTATGAAAAGAAATTGGCAAGTGCAAATTTGTGATAGGACATATACATCAGCATATAATAATTGAAACACATTTTCTACCTACATCATGGAGGATGTAAATTTGGCAAATTGCTAGATCCTTATATTTAATAGGACTTGGCATATACATATTAAGTCCATTTAGCTCCTAAGGCCCATAAAGCTAGGTGCAACAAAATTGTAATATCATATTTGAAATGGACTAAAAATTGTCACAAGTTTTTTTTTTTTTTTTTGAGCAAAAAAATTAATCAAGTTTGTGCATATCGCGTAGAGCTGCAAAGGGGGCGGAGCGGAGCACTCCTAGAGCTGCCCCGCTGATCCATTTGGGCTAGGTTCAAAGGTTCGATCCGCTCCGTTTTTTCTACGAACCGCGGGTATCCTTCGGTTGACCCGCTCCCTTTATCCAACAGTACAAGCCCACTGAACAAGTACCGCTGAACAGTAAATCTCGATCATGCGGCCAGCAACATGTATCTGCAACTGCATGTCTTGCAATCTTGCATTATCAAACAAACAAAGAAGATCAATCATTGTTAACCCGGCCGTCGGCGATCGACGTGCCTTATCAGAATCGATGGTTTGGCCTGGACGGCGTCCGGGCCTTTCCTCTCCGGCACCTGCTTCTATGTCAGGCGCTGTACGGGGCCACTCAAGCACACAACACTACTTTAGGTTCCATGCATGCCGGCGAGCTCAAGACAAGGTTAGGGCGTCCTTACACAGCGGCGGCGGCGGGAGTGACCAGCTACATCGTCGTCGTCTACTATCCCTCACGTTCCACCAGAGCCACAAGATGGCGCAAAAACGCCTGGGGCACCGGCGTCGGCTTCATGTACCAATCGGTGGTGGAGGACTACTTCACAGGCTACCAGCGCTTCTTCTCGCGTGGCTGGACGTTTGCCTACTACTACCACCCGGAGCCGCTGCCGGAGGGTCGAACCGAGGGTCACCGGGGGTCGATAGGGTCACGACCCTTTTGCCCCTCTTCTGCCCAGGGTCGAACCAATCCCATCCACTCGCTAATTCCAGGAGCGGGTCGGCATCGAAAACGGGTCGAACCGAACCCCTTGCAGGCCTAATATTGCGTACACCAGTTGTGAAGCTGTGCCGCCGAGGCATGTACGTATCTAGACATCGGGCAACGGGCACAAGCCATGTCTAGATTGGTCAAGGGTAGATGACCATCAGTCAGCAGTCGTCCACTGATGCCAAGAATAGATGGCCATTAGTCAGTTGTCCACTGATCCATCATGGAAGTGCTGATGCAGTATATCATGCAGAGACCTTGTATAACTTTAAGACCTAAGGCCGTCCCCAATAGTTAGCTATATTTGGCTATATAGATGTGACGTGTGAAAAAGTAGAAGAAAAGAGTAGTCGTTACTAAATACGTGCAAATAAATGACTATTTCATGTAAATAAATAATATGTGAGGAGAGCATGTGGATCTAATAATATAAAATAGTGTCTCTCACCTCCACATCACCGACTACGTAGCTAAGTACTAGCTATTACCTTTGCGGACGCCCTGTAATTCTTAGCCCACCGAAGAAAATTATGTAAACATCCACTCCACCTTCGTCCTCTACTACAAAAACTAGCAAGGGCCACGCGTGACAGTCTGATAGATGATGCTTCATCAAGTGTGATAACATTGAGTGCACCATGTCATCCAATGGGGCGCCAATGGCATCACGCAACCGACATCATCAACCTAAGACGGAAGATCAACTGCTACCATTAAAATAATATACTCTCACGAAAAAACAGCGTTCACGTGCCGCGAACAGCACAAGCACAACTCAAAGGAACCAGGGCACTGACAGGACTATTCACCAAGGGGTAATATTAAGTACAGGTAACAGGGTATGTTGCCTTCAGGAAAGTAAGAGAAAAGTTGGCTTCTTAAACCGCATCCACCAGAGGATCACTAATGACGGTTAAAATTTTATGCAAGGCAAATTCCAGCATCAGATACATAAGGCTTTTACACAGGCGAGAGCTATAGACCATTCCAGTACCATTTCGTCATCTACTTAGTCCACGTCGACTTCCTCGTCATCAGCCTCATACTAGTTGGAAACAAACAAAACAAATCATGAGCATATTATTTAGCAGATCTACAAAAGAAAATGAGCTAGTTTAAAAAACGTAGCAAGTCTGATCGCATGTGCAAGGTTTCTCATTTTCAACAGAATGCAAATTCATTTTTATCTATCTTCTTCGAAGGACTTAGGATGCAAGGTTAGTCACCTGCTCGTAAGAATTAACCACTGGTGGTGGTTGTGGGGTCATAGCAGGAGACCTAGTTTCATCATCAGCATCATTTTCTATTGATGCGTTTATTGGATCATGTCTATCCTCCAGTTCAATAGCTTCAAACAGATCATCCACAGCATGAGCAGCCATACCAGTGGAAGGCAAAACATGTTTGACTGGAGATTCTTTGACCTGTAAGTTTAAAAATATCTACTCAATAGAAGTTTGAACTCGTACTACGCACAGTCTGAATCATGTCAGCGGTCATGATGAGCTAACAGGACCGGTGATAAAGGAAGGCTATACAATTTTATATATTGCTACCACTTATTAAGATGTTTTAATGGGTAAGCAAGACTAAACAGAGAAATGAGGGTCAACCTTAAATTTCACTAGTTCAAGCTGTGGCTTAGAATGAGAATAAGAGCATATGTATATAAATAGGATGATGTCCATTTTGTACCAGCCAGCTATGAGAACATGATATAGATAATATCACAAAATTGAGTTAGCACATGAGAAATATTGCACCTTGTCAGTGTTGGCTGAGGAAACAAAATTGCCTATCTTATCCTTTTCATCTTCCCACAGTTTCTTCTTCAAATATAAAGATTTTGTTGGCTCAGTTCCCTTGCTTGGTTTTTCAAATTCTGCAATAGTACCTTCTGACCTATATTTATCTGGCCTAGTTGTGTCAGAGTCTCGCTCTCTTTCTTTTCTTCACTGAAAAGGACAAGATTAGACATGAGTACATAATTGATAATCTAAGTCATATAACAGAGCAAGAAATGCTGCTGAGACGTAAATGAGAAAAAAAAAAAAACTCTCCCTTGTTAAAGAATATATATGATTCATTTGGACAAAACAATGTCAGATGTCATACTTTGAAAGTACTCAAATTCTAAAATATCAAACTTTCAAAAAGAAGGGAACACATAATTCAGTGTTTCTATAAAAGGGTAGCCAACTAATCATATCAACTCCAATGTTTGAAGTTCAACGGAGGAAGTATTAGTTGCTTAGCGAGGGGCTCACTTTGACTCCAAGAAGTAAATACACTGACAACAAAACAATAGGAGAAACGGATGCTATTTAAGAAGATTCATTCACAACATACTAATGTAAACCTTAAGACAACAGCATCACTCTACACCCTTCAGTGTACACCCTTCAGAGACAGAGATTTAACTACACCTACCGGCTTTCGCTTCTTCACTTTCGTTGAGTACGGTATTGATCTCTTCTTAGCTGTAGCAGCATTTGGGCTTCTTTCATAAGGACCATTTGGATCTTCATCAACGTTGATACTGGAAACTTCTTCATTAGCACCACGCTTCAGAATATCCGAAGCAAGCAAATCACCGAGTCTCTCAAAACGAGCTTGTGACCTGCACAATTCCATTTAGTTAATAGTAGTTATTAATTCATAACCATGTGGATATAGCCGTGAACTGGTGCAGCAATCCAGGACAAAAATGCTTTCCAAATTGTTATTAAGCTGAAAAATGATGAAAGCGCAATGTACCTTTTCAATTCTTCCTGTGCTTTCAAAAAGCGAGCATGGGCTTTAATGAACTTTTTCATTTTTGAGGTCATCCTACATTGGAAATTAAAAAAAAATGACAACTATATACTTGAAGACACCATGGAGCTATTGTACAAACAAAAGAGGTGCCCGATTGTGTAAGTACCTGTGGCATTCCTCTTTCTCCTTCCTTATCTGCAGATCAAGATCATTTACTCTGCTAGAAATCTTGCGCACTTCAGCATTCTTCTCATCCAAAAATTATCTACGGAAAGAACAGTTAATATGACCATTGAGTTTGGATTTACACAGGATAAAGCTATTTCGAAGAATATAAGCATTGAATTGTGAAGATTCAGAGTTAAAAGAGTACATGGCCAATCATAACTTGTAGAATTCATAGAAAGTAAAAGAAACATTATCAGCATATAAAACATGTAAATGAAGACAATAAAAATAATTGTTATGCTAATGCTCTAACCTAGTACTCCATCAAAATGTTTAAACCATTATGGACATTGTGAAGCAAAGAACACACAGAAACTTTTACAAATTACTGCTCCATAAAAAATGTTTAAATCATTATAAGTTTAAACAATAAGGACATCAAATACTCTTCATCAGTCATCAGTAGATCGAACATAGAAAGCAACAACAGAATAGTTATTGCAATCAGAACCAAGAGTGAAGCACAAAATGAAATCATCAAATTAAGCATGATTGAAGATGAATGGTCAGTGTTCCACAATATGAATACAATGAAAAATAGACAAGTGTTACCAATTGCAATAACGAAGTCCAATATATATCAATTTTTAGCCAGTACACTAGTGCAAAAGGAAACTAACAGAACACCTAAATCTGACCAAATGTACAGATTGTTCTGGTGCATGAAATCCAGATCCAACACACAACCCCACACACACACACACACACCACCACCACCAAATCCTCCACTACCACCAATTACCCATAGAAACATCAAACTAGAATCTGACATGGTTTACCAGCATGCAGTTTATGATAGTATAAGTAGAGACCGTCAATAACTAACCTCCAAGTGAGATTTATCATCGCCAAGAAAAGTTCCATATCCTGTCTTATTTGTTTCAGCTGCAGAATAATCCTAGTTTTAATTATACAGTGGCAGAGTGTGCTAAAAGGTGATGTACAGCTATACAACATTGTATAATGCATCAGACCTGTAGTTCATGGTCCTCTTTATCATCACCACTTAAGAGTGTCTCCTTTTTCTATCGTCGTTATCATCGGAGACACTCAAACTCCTAGATGAGTTAGTTTCTCCATCATCAGGCTTCTTCTCATGCCTCCTTTCACTGAGAATGGGGAGGGGGTTATAAAATGGAAAGGTAAGCTACAATATCAACATGTATGTTCCATATTTCACATATTCAACGAAGGTTGGGAAGCCAAAACATCAGTAAGATTTCAGAGGTACGTAGGTAACATATTCTATTCAGGACATTTTATCAGAAGAAACAATTATATTTGTAACAGGTAGATTTGATCTTTTTTTTAAGGATTGGACACATTAGGTAACCACAAACAGATACCACACATCATGATTTTAGTAATCGTTGACATAAAATAAAGCATACAATGCGCTTGCACGTTCTCTAGGGACACATTTTAGTACTCCCTCCGTTTCAGAAAACAGTCAACTATGGGTTGTGTGCCACAAAAAATAGTGTATGTTTGACCAAATTTCTACGAAATACTATTCACATTTATGACTACAAATTAATTTATTAAAAAAATACAATGAATATAATAATATTTATTTGATAACATAAATGTTGATACTTTTTTCTCTATAATTAATCAAACTTGAGATACTAAACCATGACACTGCTAGAATTGCATGTTTTTTTGGAACGGAGGGAGTATCTTACATGCTTATGCCAATACAATGAATACATATAATATGGTGAATAAATGCCACAACTGTGAGTTTGTAAGACTATTAAAATAATGGTTTCAGAAGGATGCTGTGACATAGTATTCAAAGATTTTTAGTTATTTGAGCTCCAGATTCATAGTTAACAGTAATGAGGCAACTGGATCACATAAACAAGGCAGATACCAAAGAGATAATGGATTTAATAACAAAAAAATGATAATTTGAGCAGCAGACACAGATGTGTTACATGTGTAAAAGCATATTTACAAATGAATGACTTATCATATATTAAATGAATTGCATACCTCTTCCTACTGGGAGACTGTGAATAGCTAGATTCTGCAAGTAAAATTTCAGTTTTAATAACCTATACGCAACAGACATGGAATTCAATTCAAATGTAATAAAAGTGACAGATCCGGATTTAAAATAAGAAACGCCATAATTACCCCTTTCTTGGGAATTTGGTCTTCGGTCATGAAGGGAACGATGGTCCCTAGAATCTCTGTCAGGGAATGCCTCCTATGAGGCGGCGCCTCCTATCAAACCTATCTCTGAAGTCACCACCTCTATAATCTCTTCTCCCTAGAAGTCAAGATAAGAAAAATTTATGCAAGAAAGGATATATGAAGCTGAACGAAAAATGTAATAACAATATGAACTTATGGAGATAGGTCACCCATAAGCCTGTAACCTTACCACAGCCTTTGAGCTACAAGATAATTCAATGCACAATAAGTAGAAGGGTCTCCAATAATACCACTAGCCACAACAAAGTAGGGCTCAAAATTAACGCCATGGGTAGATAAGTATGGTACAAAACCGCTGATGTACCCATTAAGATGATACCAAACTCATAATGTTGATTGTTGGAAATCAAATTGATGAAGCACCATGAACAACATCACATAACAGTTATGACAAGTTGAGGTCTTCTATAATCCCAATATCATCACAATATAAATCTACTATAATTGTCCAGATATCTTCTGCGGAAACTTGCAAGAATTACAATAACTTGCAATTACCAGTGAGAATAACACTTCCCAATGAACTAACTGATGCACAATATTCAAGGGTATGTGCTCAATTAACCCCATTAAAGCTGCTAAGCACATGACCATGGCACATCAAATGTATTATGGACATCATTCAGTGGAGTCATCATCCAAGATACTGGTATGCCCACCTTCTTGATATAGGGACAAGCATTACAGTCACAATAAATCGTCGAATTGCCAACTGAAGAATCTATATAAAGGTCATCTTATCCTCTGGCAGCAGTTGAATCTAATAAATCTGCTCAGGAGTCTGCTAATTTGAATGGTAGTTAAATCAAAAGGCAACCAGTAAGAATGCCGCCTAATTCTGCAGACTGCAACAAGCTTCCACTTGTTAGAATTATTTTCTATCTGCAGCAATTGAGGTTGAATTCAAGCACAAATTTAATAAAACACACAAGCACTTAATGCAAAACATAGAGTACATGCTACTACAAAATCATGGAGCAAAAGTAAATTTCCATTTGAACCACAACGTCCCACAAAAATCTGCTACAACAGACACCTGCACCTAAATCGGACACATCCCATGTGGGCCATGTCCATGTAAGCCCTTAAAACTCCAAATATAGCCATCCATAAATGATCCAACTATACATATTCATTCTTTGGCCAGTCGTTATCCTAGATAAATTAACCTAATTCATCCCTTTTCTGAAATAAAAGATACAGATATCCATATCAGCGACATGTATCACTTTTCCTTTTTTGTTGCATGGCACAGTAATGTATTATACCATCCACCATGACATTTATTCTCCATCGCATAAATCGAATGGGCCCATACCATTTTTCTTCCAAAACAGATAGATCACATGGATTACATGAGCAACCATCAACAGTAGGTGCAGAATTTGTGACATCGTACAGCTAAACCTACCAATAAAACAATACGAAAAACAGCATTTGCAAGAAAATGTCATACAACCAGACCTCCCGTTTTACCACGAACGCTGGGATCCCGATCCCTTATAAAACAGTAGATATATAGATATCCATATCAGTGACTTGACATGTATCACTTTTCTTTTTTTGTTGCATGGCACAATAATGTATTGTACCATCCACTCACTATGACATTTCTTCTCCATAGCATAAATCGGATGGGCCCATACCATTGTTCTTACAAAACAGACAAATCACATGGATTAAATGAGCAACCATCGACAGCAGGTGCAGAATTCATGACATCATGCAGCTAAACCTACCAATAAAACAATACGAGGACCATAATTTGCAAGAAAATTTCATACAACCAGACCTCCCGATTTACCACGAGCGCTACACCACCAGGGGATCCCGATCTCAGAGGTTAAACATTCATTCAACTAGAGAGGAAAAAAAAACGTACGAGAGGGTAATGGGGGCACGAGAAAAGGCTGTGTATACCGGCGCGGGTCGGGAACGAGGTGCGGGAGCCAGGGAACCGGCGGAGCTCGGCGTGTCCGTGCGCGAAGCTGCAGGTGTCGCGGGAACAGCCGCCGCGCTGCCACAGCGCGCACAGCTTCGTCTTGTACGCCGGCCCGCGGCGTGGCGGGCCCAGCATCCCGGGCGGCGGCGGCCGATCCCCGCGCTCGCGGCTCGGGAATTCGCGCTCGACCGACCGATCGCGCATGGCGTGGGTGGGTAGGGTTTCGAGCGGGAGCGAGGAGCAAAGCCCTAGGCCAGGAGTGGAGGAGGAGGCAAGGAAGGGGAAGACGGGAAGTGTTGGAAGCGGTCGGTGATGGTCTGCGGTCTAGGTAATGTCGCCCGTAACCGCAAGGGCAGTTGGGCGGCAGCAGGAGAACCGCGGCGGACGATAACGAGATTTGCCGCTGCACCCGGGCCCTGGCTGTGCAAAAACGGGTTGCTTGTATGAGGATTTTTTTAAATTTTGCCCTTTTTCAAAACAAATTTCAAATGTAGCCCCTGTTTGAAACAATTTACGCCGTATCCCTTTCGTCCGGCGCCAAATGCGCCGGCGTGACATTTACACATGTCGCGCCGATGCATGCGGGCGCGACGCATTCCCGCCATCTTTGGCTAGGCGCCAGATTGACCGACGCCGCCGCGTGGCCGCCTGTGGGTCCCACCACGTCACGCTGGCGCTGCGCCGAGGGACGCCTCGCGCGCTGATGCGTCGGCCGCGACGTCCCGTTAGGGTTTCGGTTTGGGCCTCGTCGAAAAGCGTGGGCCCACCCCGTCGCGCTGGCGATCCGGCGCGACTGTCGAGTTAGGGTTACGCCGGGCCGACCAATTTTTCTTTCTCATTCACTTCCTCCATTCCCTCACTCCTCTCCACTGCCCCCGCGCCCCCGCGCCCTGGAGGGACGCCGCCGGCCGCCCCAGCCGCCGGACCGCCGCCCCGCCCGCCCTCGCCCCCACGATCCGTCCGTTTTCGGCCCCGCGCGGTAGGGTCGGTGGTGGCCCTAGCTTCCGCCGGCGGCAAGGGCGGGGGGCGGAGCTAGGGCCGGCCGGCGGGCGGCGCAACAAGGGAGCCACCCCCCATTCTCCCAACCCCTGATTAGGTGCTATTTCTCATCCTCCTCCTCCATTTCTTGTACTTTGGCTCCTCCATGGTTGGATTTTGGTTAATATGAAATTGTTAGTGATTGGAGCGTTAATTGGTACAATGTGGTTCATAGAATCGGTTTAGGATTCGATTTGGGTGGATTTGGCTAAGAGAACGAAGTTGCATGAAAGTAGTTCATTGATGCATGCATGGAGGTTTAGGGTTCGATATAATTTATATTTTTCAATGTGAAATTATGAGTGATTGGATCGCTTATTGATGCAATGTGGTTCGTGGAAACGTTTAGGATATTTTTTTTCTCGTGGATTTGACCTAGATTACATATTACATGAATGTAGTTATTTGTTGCATGGAGGTGTTTTTGTTTCTTTCTAATCTATATTAGCAATATGGTTGTTGTACTTATAGCTTTATTGTTTTGCATGGTAGGATTTTGGTTAATATGAAATGGTTGTTGATTGAATCGTTAATTGATAGAATGTGGATTTGATGTAGATTAGAAATTAATGCATTCTTTTTTAGATATATAACTAATTAATGCATTCTTGTTTAGATGTATAACTAATTTATGCATTCTTTTTAGATAATACTAATAACTAATTAATGCATTCATTTATCCTTCAAAAAAAATTAATGGAACGTTTGTCAATCCAAGGCATCACATATCTTGTATATATGATTCATGCAACAAAAGAGGATGCATGGAGGTTGTTGTTGGACTTGTTGACTTAGGTTATTATTTCTTGATTGAATCGTTAGTTGATAGAATGTGGATTTGACGTACATTAGGAATTACATAAATGTAGTTGTTGGATGCATGGAGGTGTTGAGTTTGTTTGTAATATATATTGGCAATATGGTTGTTTTACTTATAGCTTTTATTTTCCTAATAATTTATAGATGGACCGTTTAGTGCGTTTTTATATTGGTGGCACAGTTAGAGGGGATGGCAAGTTTGAGAACATGCATGAACAAGTTCATTTTTTGGTACACCTCCTAGCCGATGATTTGGTCGGCCATTGTCGTGACAAGTATGGATGGCCATTTAGTTTGATTGGTCGATTTGATCGTGGGAAGGAACGAGCACACTATGCACTTGATGCCTTTGTCATGTGAAGATGATTGGAACAACTTTGTGGAGGTTGTGAAGGGGAGTAGTGTTCGTTGCTTGGAAGTTGTTGTGGAGAAGGTGATGAACCCTCTTGTTGTGCTCCTGGCCGAGAACGTGGATGAGGAGCCCGTAGAGCACCTTTACTCGGGAGGAAGAGCCGCAACCGGGCAAGTTGTTAGAGACAATGATAATGCAAAGTGATGGTAGGTATGGAAGTGTGCGATGAGGAGGAGATTGGTGCTATGGATGACATGTTTATAGGATCGAGGGGACGATGGAGAGTACAGAGATGAGCTCACTTTTAGTGAAAGTAGCTCTGAGGAGGTTATAGAGGACGAGTATAGGTCGGAGCCTAGTACGGAGGATGAAAGCGATGAGTATAGGGGATATTGCATCCACCTGATGGGTCATTTAGAATGGAGTACACTGATGTGGAGCTAAGTCAATTGAGGGAGGTCCATGTTGAGGGTACCCTCCGCACCCAACTTCATGGACATTAGTATGGTTGATGAAGCGGTGTGTGACACCCCGGTCGTTGTTGGACGATGAGGGACCGAGAGCGAGGAGATGGAGATTAAGAAGGGGATGGTCTTTGACACATTGGATCATCTCAAGTTTCTTCTTGCGGACTACGCCGTTAGGTATCATAGGCCCTACTATGTTGATCACTGCGACCACCGGAGAAGCGGTACACGCTTCTTTGCAAGAAGAAATGTGGTTGGGGAGTTTGGGCGAGGAAGGCGACAAATAAGACTTGGAGGATTCGAAATGTGAAGCAACCTCACACGTGTCGGTCTTCTAAGCCAAAAGGGGTGCACGCACAAAACACGGCCCGTTATCTGAGTCGTCGTCTTGTCGGCCTTGTTAAGGTCGATAGCGATATATCTGTTGCCTCCCTAATCGAGAGCATATGAGGGTGGACCGGATATCGAAAGAGCTACATGAAGGCATGGCGAGCAAAGCAAAGATGCTATAGAGTCTTTGTTGTGGGGGTGATTGGAAGGAGGCATACAACCAAGCTCCTAGGATCCTTACCGCCATGAAACACTACAATCCGGGGCTTAGGTGGTATCATGTTGCTTTTGGCCGCATAGTGGATGACACGGACGGCGTGCCTAAACATGTTCTCGCAGCATTGTTTTGGTGTTTTCCCCGTCCCGCCGAGTCATTTAAGCATTGTCGGCCCGTAGTGCTTGTTGATGCAACATTCCTTACGGGAAGTACAAAGGTGTTACGATGATGGCGGTCGGTGTGGATCCGGAGAACCAGCTTGTCCCTTTAGCGTTTGCTTTGGCCGAGAGCGAGAACACTTTGAGTGGTCTTGGTTCATGAAGCTTGTTAGAATGCATGTCATCCATCGTGACGTCCCCGTAGGATTTGCATGATATCTGATCGGCACAATGGATTGCTCATGGTCGCAAGAGAGGAGATAGATGGGCTTCCCCTCTTGAGCATAGATGGTGCATGCGGCACTTTGCCGCCAACATTTGGCGGCGACAAAGGAAGAAGGAGGTCGTCGCGTAGTTGAAGGTCGTGTGTTGTTGTCGCACGAAGGAGAGGTTTAAGGAGAAGCTTGCAGAGTTGAACAAGGTCCTAAACACTCCAAATAAGACTTGGCTTCGGGGCCGGTTGAGTAATGTGGACAAGTGGGCTCTCGTGATTTGATGATGGTGGCCTTAGGTATGGCGTGATGACCACCAATTCATCCGGAATCATTTAACAAAGTGTTCAAGGGTATCCGTGCAAGTACTGTGTCCCAGATTGTGGAGTACTCGTTTAAGAAGTGCAACGAATACTTTGTTAAACGCCGGAACATTGCCAAGGCTTCTAAAGAAAAATGGGGCCGGGCGGTAGGAGACACACGGAAATGCGGAGGCCATAGGTTCCAATCAGGTTGGTGATGCCTACGGACCTTCAAGGCTAGTGTACAACATAATGTCAGCGGGAGGAACCAATCCGGGCGGTGAGAAGTACGGTGGCAAAAATTATAGGGTGGACCTCCAGAAACCGGAGTGTTCTTGTTGCATTCCGCAGCTACTTCATGTGCCTTGCTCACACGTCATCACCGCTTGTAAGTTAAGGGGTTTGGACCATGAAGATCAGTTTTTCATGTCTCCATTCTATCTCAAATCAAACACCCTAAAAGTGTGGGAATCCAGCTTCGAGCCGTACCTAGATCCTTCACAGTGGCCTCCATACTATGGATTGGATTATGTCCCCGACCCGGATCAAGAAAAGCAAAAGGTTGGTAGAAGGAAGAGAAAACGCCTTAAAGGCATTATGGACGATTCCAATGCCGATGGCCCTGATGTGTATGAATCCAATGGCTATGGGCTCGATATGTATGGTTATGGAGACTTTGATGAGGCCATGGCTCCGGTCCGGTGCTCTAAATGCCACAGGACCGGTCACACTGCAGCTACTCATGATAATGTTCAGGTACATAGGTGTTGTTAGTTCAACCTTGTTGTAATAATTTGTTCACGTCTTGTTGTAATAATTTCGTAATGCATTGTTGTTTTAATTGTTATAATTATGTCTTTTCTCTAATCTTGTGTTTTTTTTGCTTTTTTCGGATGGCGGAGGAGGATTGGGCCCCCACAGTAACACCCCCGGTGTTACTTTTCTAATTAAAATTTAATTAAGTAATAATCATGCATTATCATTATGCATTAAGGCATAAGATGCATTTCATGTTTAATTAATTATATCATGTTGTATGCCATGCTTTACTTATTCCTTGAATGATTTGTTTGAGCAATGTTTAGTCTCTAATTAATTGCCTAGGTTTGAAAGGAAGTGTGTTTTTGAAAATCAAATTTTTAAAATTAAATAATTATTATTCCTACGTTCAATAAAAACTTTGAAAAACCTACTTTCAAAATTATTGAGAATTTGGGGATGGCCATTAAAGCAAACCCAGGGATCTCGAGAAGTTGGACTATTTTCGTTTTTGGAGATTTTGAAGTTTCTATGCAAATTTGAGAGATATTTGAAGAAGAAGAAAGGAAGACGTACCAGTACAACACTTCCAGAAACAGCCGTAGGTGCAGCAACGTACTTACCTGCCTGCTTGCTTTGTTGTGTCACCATCGAGTTCCTTCACGGCACTTCTCGAGCGTGGGCACGTGGTCGTGTTCGTGAAAGCTCTGGCCAAGCCAGGTTGGCCTCTCGTCCCTGAAACGTCCACCGCCGGCCGTTCTTTCTTTCTCATTCTCTCTCGTTTTGCTGCTCACGCACAGCCACCGTAGTCATGGCCGGCCGAGCTCAACCACCGCCGCTCCTTGTTCCCTCCGAATAGTGGCCACCACCGGTCTCGCGACCATCCTCTCCGCCCGCCATACCCTTCCTTCGGCCGGTGTCGCCGCCGTGGCACCTTCCGTGAGGCGTGCACGAAATCTTCTTTGCCGCGTCTTGGCGAGCTGTTCGGGCCGTCCGCACCAGGCCGGGATACTTGGTCGGGGAGCACGCGAGTCCAGCCGGTCGCGGCGCCCTCCACCGCCCGCCGGTCAAGGCGACCTAGCCGGCCGGAAGCGCCCGTCGAGCCGGGGACCGAAGTCCCGTCCGTGTTCTTGTGCGTGAAGTAGGAGAAGGAGGACCAACATTCAAATAGAAGCTTTTCGAGGATTCGATGTAAATTTCTCAACTCACATAAATAGTGTTTTTATTTAATTACAAATTCATAAAAGTGTAGGGTCTTTTACGAAATAGTGCCAAAGCGAGCCTAAACAGGCCGCATGGGGCCGGCCTGTTTACGCTGTTGGGCCTTAGTGGGCTACTTTGAGCCCAAGTGCTCTTTTTCTTTTATTTATGTGTTTTATCAATTTCCTTTATGATGAATAGTGCCTACTTTTTGTGAATTTCATATAAATTCATATATGGCTTTACTAATTCTGAAACTTTTTGTGGAGCCTTCCTATGATATTGTGTATCCATGAAAAAAATTTGAAACTTTGATTTTGAGTAGTTCTTGCATGATTTAAAAATACAAATTTTAATTGAAAAATGCATCTTCCATGATTTTTAGAAAATAAAATATTTATTCAAAAATCATGAAAATTTATTTGGTACTGTTTTATGATATGACCTACTTGTATGAAAAGTTTAGAGTGATTTTGAAATGTTTAATTTATTTTCTATTTTATGTTTTATTTTATTTATTAGAAAAGGCTAGTGTTTAGTGTATAATGACGCCAGCTTTTGATGTGTGATTTGGGATTGCTTTGTGAGTCGGGGATCATACTATTTTTAAATGGTCCTTGAGAACTTCTTAGGCAATGGTGATGATATCTTATAGAGTAGTTCAACGAGTTGGTTTGTTGAGTTGCAACTTTATCGTGAAGGAAAGTTGTACTCAAGTTGTTTGTCGTTTCATGCATTCATCAAACATCATGTTTACCATGTTAAGCAATGCATCATTATTACGTGTAGTGAACGAGAGAGATGTGGTTTACGATGACCAAGCTTTGGAGAAGGTGCATCCACCCGAGGTGTTGGTGTTAAGTGTGACGTGGGTGGTCCAACTTCGAATCTAACTTTTTCCTCGCAACACGGCAAGCCCCGGTTCATTTAAAAACCCTTCCTTGATGTTTTACAAAGTTTTATATCACCTTTGTTATGCTTTGTTGCATTAAGTTATGAGGAATTGAATGGTAACCCAATTGCTGCATTACCATCCTTGATTATTGCAATACCACCCTTGTTAACCCGTTTATTTCGAAAATGCTTAGTGATGCTTAGCCCCGCTTAATTAGTTAAGCTTTTATATCAAAATGTTTTATATGAGAAAGTGGTATTTTTTTTTGAAAGAAAGAGAAGTAGTGATGAATTTGAGATCGGACGGGACGTAGGTTGAAAGCCGGCGGGATGCCTAGCTGTGCTTGTCCCGTGTTGGTCGTTTAAGGACCGTCCCGTTGTTTGGCCCGAGTGAAATCGGGGACGTTTTGAACGCATGTTGCGCTTGAGACCTTTTTGGTCAATGGCACGCCCGACCGGCGGCCACCCCGTGTCGGTCGACCCTAACTAGCCACATACCCGGTAAGCCGGATCTCGGTGGAGCCAAATCGAATGGCAACCACGCGACCGGGAGTGGAGAGATGGCGGGAGTAGCGTGTACCCACCCCACCGGTCAAACCGTCGTTAGAACGGGGGTAGGGAGGTGGAGTACTTGTGCTCGGGTGGCGCAGCCTCGCCCCCGCTTTGGACAAATCTGAAAGAAGGTTGATATATGCAAGCTTAAGTGCTACATATGTCGTGTGGTTAGGGATCTCCACCGGGTATAATCGGTTCATGAATCGCCGTTGCTTCTGAGAAGGAGACCCGATTCCCCGACCTTCATCGTAGTAAATGATGGAATATGTTTTTGAGGAAAGAGAGTTGAAATAAGAAAAATATGTTTGCTCTAGAATAGGATAACCTAGAGTATATGAGCTACTAATCTGAATTAAAAATATTGAAAGTAAGGATTCTCTTATAATAAGCTTTTTTCTCGCAAAAAGAGTCTTTGATTCTTGCTAAAGCCTTACCTTGACTCCTAAGACCAAAGATTCCCGAAGTCTTCTCCTCTTTTCTTGGTCGGGTAAGTCTTGTTGAGTACTCCGCACTCGGGGTTTGTTAACCCTTGTTGCGTGTACTTGACTGCATTGTTTAACCAAGATTACGTCGGTGGGCTCGACATGATCCGGTGTCTTCTAGTTCTACCTAGCTTCCGCAAATTAAGTTAAGTTTACTCAAATGTAACTTACTCACATTTTGTAAAATTAATGTTATTATTCTTCCGCTTTCGATCTATATTTTTGTAACAAATGTTGTAATGTTGTAGCTACTCCTTTGTTGATCCCGGTATGAGTTATCAACGGGGCTTATTAAGTTATTGGATGCATACGCACTTCGGCCGTCGAGGTCTTTGGGACAATGACAAAAGTGTGGTGGGCCGATAATTAGGAGGTTCTGCTACACCCCCCTCCGTAAACACTCCTATGAAAAGGACCACCGCCGCACTTGGCGGTGGACTTGGGCAAGGCAAGTAATTCCCATGTTTATTTTTTGGAAATTAATATTGTGGTCATCGTTTATCAATCGAAATCGTTACATTCCTTCATTTGTTTGAGAACTGAAGCCGCCGCGGCCCCGAGCTCACAAGCCCTTTGCGCGTTGGGACGAGCGGTACGCCCCTACCCGCTAGAGAGGGCTTCCGGGCCTTGCTCGAGCCATTGTGGCGGGCCGTCGGAGATGGACGGGCCGCTTCGTGGACGGATGGCGTCCCGAGACGCATTCCTTCCACTGCCGTGTGGAGAGATGACGGTCACCCCGAAGATGTGAGCTACATCTTGGACCTAAAAGTGCACGGTCCACCGGTGTCAGGTGCCATCGACCCAGCGAACTGGAAGGAGTTGGTGCTCCAGTTCACCGGACTTTACCCAGACGCACCTCCAGAGGGAAAGAGGGAGCACAAGACTTCAGGTGTGTCGTCCAATTGGGCGAAGCGGCATTTCAATACTTGCCCTGCCAACGCCGCCGAGGAAGTGGTGGAGAGGCATGCTAAGGTGTGGTTGTGGCACCGATCAGCCTTTTCCTTCTACCCCGACGCTTAGGGAACACCTTTGTCTGGATGGTGCTCCCAATCTTACAAGGGATCGGGAGGACATCGGCCGCTACAAACCGGGCTCTGCGACGCCGCATGGTCAGTATCGGCAATTTGTGTGAGAGGCCTGTAGGAGGGCCAAAAAGTCCTTGAACTTGGGTGGCTGCGTGTACCTCCAGCAGATATGGATTTGGGAGCGCATACCCACCGGAAGGGACTACAGGAAGGCGGTTCCTGTACGTAACTCATACATGTCTTAATATTCATTTTCTCATCTTAGTTGCCCTATCGATATTCATGTTCTTATACGTGTCTTCTGCTTTTTTTTTTGCATGGCAATATGGCGAGTATTGGGCCCCATTGTTTGTATTTGTGGCACGAAAACAAGATGGTCAAGGGCGAGCCGGAGATGAGGTACAGGAGGTACTCAACGACTGACTTGTTGACCTACGGTCGGTCGGTCATGTTGTTATACATATTGTGATCTACTTTACAATAGCCGTTGGACATGTCTAAATGTCTAAATTTTCAGGTGGAGTGGACTCCATATGAGCGTCAACAAGTACAGGACTTGAATGTCCCCGCCGGAGTGATGATGAGAAGTCTGCGATGGAGATGCAATGCCCCCATGATCATGTTCTTCGTTGTGGAGCACCACATTCGAGGAGGGTCATGAAGCGCTTCGAGGAAGCGGGATTACCCTATCACGGATTTCAGTTCAGATGCTTTGCACGAGTAAGTCAGTTCATATTTCAGTTCCTTCGTTGCCGTATTTTTAATTGTGTAGTCAAAACTAACAATCAATGTTTCGGTGTTTCGAGGCGAGGAGGTTTGGTGGCGGCAACGGGCTCGCTCACCATCCATGCGGCTTATGTGCAGCCGGTGGATGAGCGAAGAGAGTGTGGCCCGACAAATGGTCTCGCTCGGTGGCCACAGAGTTCCATGGCTACCTGCCGTACTACGCACCGGGTGACTAGAGTGCGTCTCCACGAGCCCGTCCTCGGTGACTCCAGGTCTTCTATGGAGAGAGCGACCAAGAAGACCCCTATGACAGGGGTAACAAGGGGAGGCTGGCAGCCCGAGAGAGCCCCCTCTCGTTAACTACACGGTAAGCATTCATGTTCATTCCCTTGAACCTTTCAGTCGCATTCAAGTTTTAACCTTGCTCTTGTACACAGACCACGCAGCTAGCCCACCTTTCAAATGAAGCTGGAGCATACATTGGGCGCGCGGGGGGCTAAGAAGGTAGTGACCTTGTAGAATTTGCGAGGTATGACGCCTGACTCAATATCATTCCGCCACTTGCATGTCTTTGTATGTATACTCCTAACTCGCCAAAAACCGACCGCAGAAAGTGAAGAAATTTTGCCGCCGCTCGGTCGCAAGTTGAGCCGCTTTAGAGCCGATGATGACGGCGTGCGGTGCGGCGAAATGAGGAGAGGCCTCAGGCGCAGGAGCTCAAAGTGAGGAAGAGGCGGCGCAGGAGACAACAGAGGCCTCCGGTGCAAGACGGAGTACCAGGGGAAAATCAATTGCAGAAACCCCTCAGGAAACAAGCCAAGAAGGCAGCGGTGAAGACAGTGGTGAAGACAGCGATGACCCAAGCTATGGCTACGACGTCATTGGCTCTTCTCAACTATATGATGCTCCTCCCGTGACCGAAACTCAGGTTTTTCTTCTATCTTGTGGAACTTGGGCTTGTTGTCACCATACATATATATGCATTTGCAGCACATATGACAATTTGGGTTTTGTAGGGGGGATCTCAGAGCTCACCTCAAGGGGGACGCCGTCACCAGCCTAAACGCAAAGCTAAAGACCGCTCGGACGTTGGCACGCCAAATGTCCTTCCAACAGCTCCTGACCGTCCTCGTCGTCCTAGGTTACCATACACGCCCCAACCGTGAGAAGGTGCGTATTTGGCAAATAAGAAGCAACGTTGGGGAAATGACAAGTTAGAATACATAACTCATGACCTGACTACCCCCCTATGTTTGCAGGAATGGCGACGACCTTTGTGTGCACTCCGTGGTATGATCTTTTGAGTGCGGATTCCTTATGCATGTGCAATGACTATGTGTATGAATTTGAGTTATGGTCGGCCTTGTCCAAACTATGTATGCACGTTGTGTGTGAACTATGTGCCATTTGTTGAACAATGTAAGGGTACGAACACAATGAACATCTATGTTTGTGAACTATGTGAGACTTGTCTTTTTATTGGTGGTATTATGCTATGTGTGAATTGCTGGAGAAATGTGTTATTATCTTGTGTTATTATGCATCTGTGAATTTTTTGTGGCAAATGAAAAATGTTGTTAAAAAAAAAAAAAAATGACCGGCCGGCGCCCGGATGGAGGCGCGAGAGTCATTTCTACATTACGTCGCGCCTACACCACCGGGCGCGGACGCTTCCACCTGCGCACGCAGACACCGTGGATACGCCACGTGTCCGGTCCTCCCGCCAAACAATTTGGCGCGGCGTGTCGCGCCAAAAATCATAAGCGCGGCGTGGCAAGGAGCCACCACCGTACAAAGCGAACCACGGGGCCTGCGTTGGCGCGACGGATCGCGCCAAACCCGTGGCGCGCGACGTACCCCTCGCCAGATCTACGGCGCGACGTATCTCGCGCGGCGCTCCTCGGTCTCCATCCAACAACAAGGCGACACGTAGGCGTCGCGCTGGTGTGCCGCCGACGTTATCCGATCCGCGCCACGTTATAACCTCAGCTTCTTCTTCCTCCTCTCGCTCATTCTTCTCCCTCCTCCTCTTTCTTTTTCGTGCGGTCCGCCACCACACCCGTGGGAGCGCCTCCATCCACCCCCACCCCCCTCCAAAGCCCCCTAACCCCTCCTCCTCCCTCCCCCACGCCCCCCACCGCCCCAATCCCCTACCCCACCCCCAAAGCCCCTCCTCCTCCACCTCCTTCTCCCCACCAAGCCCCCTCCCTCCCCCCCCCACCACCCCAAGCCTCCACCTCCCCACCAAGCCCCTCCTCCTCCCCAACCCACCTAGCCGGGGCATATCCTTCGTTGTGATTGATGTAAGTGATTTGTGTTTATTTTTGTTTTTCTAATTACTATAAAAGATTTGTTGTGGTTAACATAGCAAGACACATGGTAATATTGTTAGGGTTTAGGGTCCCCATCATATGTTTAGTCGTGGTTTACAAATGAGGTTGGTGTGCTTTGTTAGAAATACAAATTGTCATATGTGTTGCTCATCTCCTTCGAATGTAAATTATCGTATGTGTTGCTCATCTCCGTGGAATGTTCGATTGTTTTCAGAGCTACACTTGTCGCATGCCGAGGCGTGGTAAAAAAAGAAGGCCTTCAATCCTTACTTGAGGCCGCTGCGGATCCCTATGTCCATAAGCCTCTCCCACCGGGTGAACCGGGTGCCCAACTCACTTGGTGTGGTGATCCATGCAAAGTTGAATGGGATGAAAATGATGAGGAAACCTACATGCGGAAGTATTGGATGTGTGCCAATTATCAATGGGAGCCAGGCCCAAACAACGCCCTTGCTTTCATGGTGTGTATATTCGTTTTGGTTCATTTGTTTGATGAGTATATATTCGCTTCACGACAATTGTTTGTGTTCCGACCCCACCTCCACTCGTGATTTTATGCGAAGGGATCGACCTTGAGATCGGTGAGGAACACAAGAAATTCTTGGAAGGCCATAAGGAGTTTAGGGCATGGTTTCAACGGAGGTCCGAGGAGAATATGAAGCAAGCGGCCGCCGAGAAGGCGCCAAGGAGGAGGAAGAGGAAAGGAGGCTAGCTCAAGTCAAGAGGGATGAGAGGGAGAGGAAGCTGGAGCATGCGCGCCGTGCCAAGGCTGAGTGGGCAAAGGCTCCAGATGCAGAAAGTGAAAATGTTGAGGGTGACGACGACACCTCACGGTTGGATGAGCTCATAGCCTTAGGCGAGGCCGACTTGAAAGCCCAACAAGAAGCCCCGCAAAGAAAGTCCCCACCTGGCCTCACGTGCGAGAGGACACCGTACCGCGGTGCCTAATGTGGAGGCCTACAATGCTCCAACGGTGCCTCAAGTGCCCCCGGAGGACACCGGTGCGGTCGCGGCGGCCGCCGGGCGTGCCCCGTGTGAAAACCGCCTTTAATCGGATACTACATGCCCTCGACTTTGTTCCCGTTGTGCATCCCGCCCCGGGAGGACATTGTGCCGACTTGGCACATTTGCGGGGAGGGCAGCGAGGACCACTCGAGGAGGCATCGAAGCTAGCAGATGAGGTTGATGCAACGCATAACAAAGAGGATGAGGCCTATGTTTCGTGCTCTTTCCTCGATAGCCAAAGCGACGAATATGCAACGGAGGATTCCGACACGGGGCGAAGACAAACCATATGATGGCTACATTTCGTGCTCTTGTCACGACTCCGTGCTACGAATATCCGTAGGGGATCGACACGCCCGACGAAGATGCGGAGGATTGGGGCACGGACGACGAATATCCCGGAGGATTGGGGCACTTACGGCGATTTGTGAAGTGCAACGCTCATTTGTTACTATATGTATGGAACAATGTACGAAACTATGCTCTCTAGTAGTTGTACCTCTAGTTGTTGTATTGAACCATGTATCTCTAGTTGTTGTATTGAACCATGTATCTCTAGTTGTTGTATTGAACCATGTATCTCTAGTTGTTGTATTGAACCATGTATCAACAATTATGTACGGTGTTGGTCTTTTATTTTCCTCGAGTAGGAAGTGTTGTTCGTGGTTGAGTATAATGAACGCATTACCACGATGTACAAAGATTGAAATGCCAACACCTAGCCATTACTTCGCATGCATCACAATTGTTCCAAGCATAGAGAAGAGTCACTACAATGAGTTACACAAGTGGTTCACCCACAATTAAAGGGTCCATGCATCATACACTTCGTGGTTCGAACAAAAGTGTTGCTAAGTCAAGGCCACTAATGCCTTCCTCATAGCTAAGTCAAGGCCGGCTAAAATCATCATCGCCCTCCCCCAAAAGTCCGATTCCAATCCTCGTGAGTCGGAGTCATTCCAAACATCCTCATGGGCGTTCTCCTTGTCCTCGTCGCCCACGTCCTTGGCCTCGTCCCCGTTACCCTTGTCCCGATCGTTACGCGTCTTTGCCATCGCCCTCGTTACCCTCGTCCTCTTGTGTTGGCGAAGGAACTATGAGAAACAAACATGTCAACATTACAACGACCTTAATAAGTAACGAAATGTCAAAACAAGTTTTGGAAGAAAAAGAAATGCTCACAAAGCTGGTGTATCAACGCATTTCGGCGTTGACGTTGAGCTTCATGTTCGCGAGCCCACTCAAGCATCTCATGAATCTCCCTCCTTTCCTCCGCTTCGAGGCGGTCTAGTGTTCCTTGTTTTTCCGCCAAGATCTTGAAGGAGCTCGTCGCCCATAAACCGGGCGATGGTAAGGACTTATGTTCTTTCCTTTAGCTTTACAAAGAGTCTTCACCGAGCTTGATCCATGTGTTAGAACCAGGTCTTGCAACACCGGCCTTCAGGCTAACTTGTCTCTTCAACTTTTGCCTTCTCATGATCATCCTTTTCCTCTCCAAGGGGGACTTGAACTCGGGAGTAAACAAATTGGCCATAACCTCACCGCGCCTGAAATCCTCCCAATCACAAGTCTTTCCAAATTAAGTGAAACATAAATAAACATTACCATAATTATGGATTGCCAAAGATAGATAAATTAGGCATGCAAGGCACAAGTTCGTTATACTCACAAACAACTCATTTGGCCCACCATAAGCATTGCCACAGTAGTAACCAATCCCATACTCGGAGGGAACAACTCCTTCACGGGCCTTGATGCCGCACTTGCACTTCTTATCCTAAAGACCAAGGCATGGCCATGGCATGCGCCCATTGGAATACTCTTCTTGCAACCTCTCGTTAGGCCATGCAGGTTTTGGTCCATAGTTATACTCCTCAAAGTCACAAGCCGGAAAACCTCTCTAAAATAGACAACATATGAGGTGCAAGGTTACATTATGCACAACACAAATGAGTTCACAAAGAACATGCATCGCAAAGACCACTTACCAAATCGCTACGACCACAACGATAGAAAGGGGTGAACAAATCCGGTCGGCTCGAAACTTGGAGGAACGCCTTCTCCCCACAATGGCATGTAGGAGGATTCTCTAGACGGTGCGGTCTGCGGCGTCAACCTTCTCCGCCGGTCATTTCGGTGGGTTCAAGGCGGAGGCACCCACGCTTTAAACCGATCAAAGCGGAACGGTCTTCCAAGGGTCATAAGGAAACAACATGATGGAATGATTCACCCATTCATTACCATCGATCCACCGATAGAAATTGCATCCGCCTGCGCCCATCCGCTGTCGGAAGGACCACGCCGTAGGCCGGCAACGTAAAAAAGCACGCCCGGGCGGACAAAGGATGCCTGGATCGCTTCACATTGGCGGTCAACGACAAGGTGACAATGCGGCGTCGGCTGACAGTCTTTGGAATGGACCCTTCCCATCATGGTCCTCCGGATGGTGCACGCGAGCAGAGACAAGTCCATGACACCTAGCAAAAGAAAAAAAGGTCACCTTTGTGCGAAACATATGTGCAAACACAAACAACAAAGCATGGATGGGTAACATCTAAGCAATATTATTATCAAATTATTTCTATCAAATTAATGTTCATACAAATTCTTAAGAAATCAAAATAGAATAAACAACTATGACAACAACATTTTCAAACCAACAAATAACATAATGAAGTCATCTACGTAGTACCAAACAAGATCTCCAATTTGCCATGACCAACAATAATTGAATTAGGGTTTGGGATTTGAGAGGACATTTACATCTAACCGCATCATTGCTAACAAAGAAGTTTTACCACATATGATTGCCAAATAGTATAGCACAAGAACAAATAAAAACATCACAAACAAGATTTCCTATTTGCCATGACCAATAATAAGCGAATTAGGGCTTGGGATTTGAGAGGACAATTACATCTAAGCAATAGAAGATTGCCAAAGCAAATCAACCACAAATGAGGTCCAATTAGCATAAGACAAGCATAAACAAGCTTCACACAAAAAACCAAATGGAAATCATGGAGAGGAGGACAAAAGGGGAAGGGAACATTCCCCTTGCAAAGATGACCTTGTGCCGCCGCTCTTTGGACCAGGGAATGGAGAAAGTGGGAGAAGAGAGGGAGAGAAAAAAAGTTGGTGGAGGCATTTATATTCACAAGTCGCGCCAAGGGTACCGGCGCGGCGTGGTGGGACCCACGCGCTTTTCGACGAGGCCCGGACGGAAACCCTAAAGGGCCCGTCGCCGGCCGCCATCGGCGCGATCGGCGCGTCGCGCCGCATGCGTAGGCGCGGACGTCGTGGGACCCACTTGCCCGGCCACGCCGGCCGGTCCGCGCCACCACGACAAATGGCGCGAAGACGTCCGCGCCGCATGCATCGGGCGACATGTAAATGTCACGCCGACGCATTTGGCGCGACACAATAGGATACCGGGTGTAAAATGTTTCAAACTAGGGATATATTTGAAATTTGTTTTAAAAAAGGGCAAAATTTTTTAAAAAATCCCTTGTATGATAGATCTCACAATTTCACAGTTAGCACACTGTTACTCTGATTAACATTTTAATTTGATTCACAAATTTTCTCACTCTCTTTAACTAATATTCATATTTTTTCTTTAAGTCATTTTCTATATATATCTAGAGTGGAGAAGACTGTACGATGAAGTTTTGTTACATTACATGGATTTGCATTAGTTTGAGGCAATCTCTACGAATATCATAAGCAGATATAAGTAGACTTTTAAGTTGCACGTATTTTTGTCCCCTACCAATATAAGCTTTTGCATGCCCGTATTGTAAAAATATCGTTCGTCTTATTAATAGGAATCACATTATGACACAAAAATGGATTTCAGGTTTCAAGGATAAAGTGTGGAGTGAGGGCTCGTTTTGGTGCATCACCAACAATGCAAGAAGCAAGATTTAGAGTTTATAGAATATAATAAACCGTTTAAAAATTTAAACATCACTGTTTTTTTTTAAACAACATACATGTTTGATACAAAAGAATAACCAAATTTCTCATTCTCATATCTTTGATTTTGATGTGCTTATAGCTCCAAATGAAAGACTTCTTTGAGCTAAGGATGATAAGCTTTAGAATTTTTTACTACCAGAGCTATATTCCCTTCAATTCCATAATTCTTGGTTTTGATAGCTATGTGACCTCCAAAGTGTAGCTTTGGCTATGATTTTATTTTGTATACCAAAAAGTAAAAAAAAAAAAAAAAACACCTATTAAGTAATCTATGCATGTGTGTCATAGTGTCTTTAAAATTATATTATATATTGTAATAATTATTGATAATCAAAATTTTAAAGTTTGAACTTAAACTTCTCCAAAGCAACAAGAATTATAGAACCCAAGTTGATTTATAGATATTTTAAGAACAAACTAATTTAGAGGTATGACGAAACCATATCATGAACCTATGAATATCAATCAAGATATGTATGTTTGGTTGGGGCGGGGACGATGAAGATACGTATATAAATCTACATGTATAGTAACATATTTCATCTTCAAAATAATTTCTTTACAACAACAAGATTAGTATCTCATCGTCAATCGTTAGAATGTGAACTCTCTGAATGACCATCAATAACAGCAGGGAACTGTTGCTCTTGTAGGATTGATGGGAAAGTGGGGTTGCCATTGCCACTGCTTCGTAGTTTATTTGTACGCTTCTTCTGTGATGCCCCAACTTCCTTGCATACCTTATCTAGCATCACTAAGAAATCTCTTACAATCACAAACAACCGAAAACCATCATCTTTAGAGTCATTTCCATGGAAATATCGGATTGTTTTCTTCACCAATGATCTCAACCTCTTCTCTTCTTTCATAAAAAAATTCTGTCTCATTGTCTGCATGTTCCACAAAACATTCCAATGAGCGTCGGAATCCACTTGTCTCTTCTATTGTTGCAATTTCATTCAGGAACTCCTTTGATTTCAGTAACTCTTGTCTGAGGGTTACCACAGTGGCAAACAAAGGTTCAGCATCTAGTGCAGCTACCCTCTTGACATTGTCCATCTCACTACTAAGCCCTGACACAATTTTAAGGCCACGGCTGGAGTAGTAATCACCATCCTCTTCAAGAGATCCGTTGGAATTGTCATCTGAAGTACTACAAGTTGGACTTCTTCCATTTTCCATGGCTAACCTTGCTTCACGGACACCTTCAGACCGAATAATCTCTTGAACAACAAAGTGCAGCAATGTGGTCTTTCCATCAGCACCCTTGACATCAGATAACTTCAGAAGAGTGTCAAGCTTGAATGCATTAGCGCCACCACGGAAGGTCCCATCATTCAAACGGTTTCCAGTTTTCAGAACAGCTTCTAGTAACTTCAGAAAAAGGCGGTGCTTTAGTTCCCTACAAGCAGCCTGCCAACAAATAGATATAGTATATAACTGTAAGTACTTGTTTTCCCCCTTTTTGCAGATTTAATTAACAAAAACTCAACTGGTAAGGTAGATTACCTCCAATTGGTGGAATGAATCCCTGAGACTTGAAGCATCTTCTTGCAAGGAGGACATGAAAAGCAGCGTGTCGACCCTTTTGAAAGCAAAAGGAGTATCAATTAGTGCCTTCATCACTTGTTCTGCAAGACCTAGCTGTGAGATATCCCCGTTATAAAGCCTGAGCTTCTGTTCCTCCTCGTCAGTTGGCTTCATTCTCAAGATTGTCTCAAGAAGCGCCCTAGGAAGTTCATTCCCTTGTGAACAGGATGAGGTGAAAATAATGTCAGAAAATTTGATGGTATTCTAGTAGCACTGGATCACAAGTCTATAAGACTAATGAGAAGCATACAAAAAAGGATACACATTCGGGAGGCTGGTGAAAGAGTAAGCCAAAAAAGCTTCAAGAAGAAGCAGAAAAACTCCCAAATGCAAAGAACATACACATCAGAAAACCAATAACATTGAGGTCTCTACAGTGGACTATCCAGAAAGAAAACAAAATGTGTATTCCATAAGGCTAACCAATTCACTTCCATCTTTCAGATTCATGTTGATGTCAGTAAATAAACAGAAGTAACAGCAGAATATATATTCTGAAGCAAACTTTCCCTTAGTCCTCTATAAATGAAACGAGACAAACATAAGACACTAAAATAAAATGTCCAAGATGAAGTAGATTGAAAAACCTGCCTGCTACATTAGTCAGACAAAAGTTCATTTTGTACACAAATGGTTAGCTTAAAAAGGTAGTGAGTGACCAATATGTAATCATCAGCGAGTTTCGCTTATAAGTGAGATGTTGTCGAAGTTTGCTTAAATGCATGCATCTAGATTCTAGAATCTAGATGTATATAATTATATTGTAGGGACTTTTTTTTTTCTCAATATAACAAGGCAAAATTGTAATACCTTCTTCTCAATAAACTTTTTAAAAGGTTAGTGAAGTTTTCTTAAAAAATCGTTTTTAAGTGTATCTCGACAGTGATATACTAAGTCTTACGGGCATTTTTTTTTTTTTTTCTCAAATACAGGTAAGCAAGCTACATGGGCAAGTCGGTTTCAGATTTTTGTTAATAAACAGATACCTTTCTTTCAAAATAAACATATACCTTCAATGACCGCGTCATGAATGTCTTGTACCCTGATATTCATTGCCTTAAAAACAACTGCCAGGTTGCATGATTTCTTAACATTGAGAAGACAAATGTGCTGAGATGAAGGATCCACAGAGGGCAATTCCTTGTCCTTGAGGTTATTTCTGTTGCCACCACTATAACCAAACAATTCCTCTATCATATCCTCATTCACGCTGCAAAATCAAATTGTGAAAAACAAGCACTCTGCAGCCAGAATGTATTAAGAGTTTATTGCTAAATTCGGTCAAAAAAGAGTTTATTGCTAATATTAACACTTACTGAAAAGAACCGAATTTGATATCATTCCATGCCATTGACTGATCAGGATTAGCAAGAACTTTGTCCCAATACAAAGGTCGAAAGCTTGGCTCTTCGAGCATTAACTTCTGTTTCAGATGATTCACTGGTCTGCTCGCCGGTAGATGATCCTTCAGAACGACTTGACTCAACAGGTGACAGCTGAGCGAAGTCTTTCTATAGAACCTTTGGGAGGTCCAGGTGGGGCAGGAGGAGCCTTCTTGATCGGAGGTGGGGGAGGAGGAGGAGGAGGTGGTGGTGGAGGCGGCATTGGTTTAGGAGCATCACTTGTGACATTATTATCTGGTGTTCCTCCAATCACTTCTGAAGGTAGTGTGGCATCGCTTGATCTTTTAAAACAGCATGAAAAGCACTGACTCGTGCTGATTCCAGAACGACTTTGATTATCCTTGCGAAGCGGACTGGCAGGAACATGGGCATCGGGTGATGAACCTGAGAACAGAATGCTGAATGTTATAGTATTGTACACTAAAGAAGTAAGAACAATCCATCACAAGTTGACAAAGGGAAACTGTCTCACCAGGCACATTAGCCAACTGCATGTGAAGAAGAGGATGATCATCTCGTTGCTCACTGACCGAAACCTTGTTCTTGTAGCATCCACAGCAGTAGAAAATTAGAAATGCAGCAATGAATGAGAATGCCGCTGTTGGAAGAACAACGATCAAGGCTAATCTAACATGGTTTTTATGCTTCTCCAGAAATGAAATTGGAGGAGGCACTCCCCGACTCTTCTGTGCAGGTTTACTGTGATGAGGTTGGTTGGGATTTTCATTGTTGTGAGAGCTGGAAGGCGATATGGTGTTTCTGTAACAGATTGATGAAACTTCACTTCATCACCAGAGGACATGGACGGCACAAATTTTGGAGCCATGGAAGGAGCATCTCCAATTGAGTTGTCAGCCAAATGCCGTCTAGCATAGAAGTTCGAACTGAGCAATAGTCGATGGCTCTCAAGGTAGCTTGCCAGTGAAACAATGAATTCTTCTGGAATGCTCAAAACCGAAGTAGTTTGCATGGATACAATCATAGGTACTGGATAATTTTTCAGGGAAAGAAAGAGATAGAAACTCCAGAAACAGCATCGCCTTCAAAGCATTCTCTGATGACTGACTCAATAGTTCATCTGAAGCAAATTGCAGTGAATTGCCCAATATTTCCTCTGTGCCAACCATGTCTGGTAAGCAAATTAACCATATTCTATCCACCTGCATTCATCCAAGAACCATCCTACATCAGTCTACCTTTGTTAATGCCTCATTTTCTTGGATCTTGCAGAAGAACAAAGTTTAATAGCAAATACTCCAACCAAAAGTACCCAGAATACAGGGAAAAACAAACTGACAATTGTTTGAAAAGCTCTGTCCCTGCATTAATTTTGTAAGTAAAGTACTTAGTGAATTCAGAATGTTTTTTATTTTAAGTAGCAGGTCAGCAGCTAATTTGAAAGAAATAACTTTCGATACCACAAAAAAGGAACTCGTATTGCAAATTTCTGGCAGATCACGGGCCCAAAGGAAGCATGCACGCCATGAATCAATCAGTACTGTCAAATGCTACGAACAACAAAGTATCTGTGTGGCTTACCAGATCCCCATTCAGAAGTGGTGATGGAAGAGAAGTATGCTGCCTCCACTGCAACAAGAAATGCTCCCAGCCCTCCTCCTCATCTGCCCCTACTACTCTTGATGGCTTGATCAATGCTGTCGCGGCCACCAACAGCAACACGAATCCTAAACTCCTCATCAGCTGTTGCCTTGTCTCCTACGAGGTCATTCTTCCTCTTCCTTTCGTCCACCAAGAAAAAAAAAAAAAAGATGGCACTTTTCCTGGTCTTTGTGGAGTGTAACAGACGAAGATTTCTTTTGGCTGCCAAACTAGCTATTTGTCCTTAGAGACACAGCCTGGGGTTTGCGGGGTTTGCTAGTGTGAAGTGTCTAGAAGAGTCAGACCCCCAACGCATTGATTAGCAACAAAGAATAGTGAGCTGAAATCAAGGTCACAGATGCTTTTACTTTGAGCATCACAAGAGCTAGGCCGGATGGCAGGCACAAGGTGTCGGCCAATGGTAGAAGTAGAAGGAAAATGTTGACTTGAGCACGCGCACCTGCATCTGCCTGCACACCAAGAAATAAAAAAAGAACACAATTTTTATATGCTGTGGTCAGAATCTCCAGTGTTGTGGACTATTGGACGGCACAGATCCAGATTCAAATCCATTCTGTGCGCCATGATTCGAGTTCTAGCTTAGCTTCGTTTCTTGAAATCTTGCCACACACATTGTAAAAAAAACTTTGACGAGTTGCTGGGTCTAGTCCACTCCCGTGGAGACGTGGAACTGTGGAAGCCATGGTCGCTTCCCCAAGCGAAAATAAAAATGTAGTAGTAGTAGCTTGCAAGCGGAAAGCCAAGAAGGCGTGTCTCGCACCTGTCTCTGACCAAGACGCGCGCGGGGGAGGAGGAGAAAGTGCCGGAAGGCAGTTGAGATGCGTGGGCGGGCGGGCGGACGGCCACCGGTCAGGCATCCACACCTCTGACGCCTCCCCTCGGTCGGCGCCACGGCGGGGCAATAGCATCGTGCCCCGAGGGGCGCCTTCGACTTGAGGCCTTTCGGCTGACAACCCCGCGTGCGCGAGGCCGGCCGGCCTCCCTGGACCTGCCACGCCATCCTCGCCACCGGCGATGGCCGCCCTGCCGCATCCATCGCCGCGGCGCCAAGCAAAAACAACAGACAAGACGAAAAAAAGGAAACAAAAAAAAGGAAAGGAAAGGTCAGAATGAGCGGCGTGGGCCGTTGCGGCCCATCGGGCCCTTGGAGAAAATTAGGCAAGTGGGGCCCAGTGACATGGCCGATACGGCTGGCTGTCCATGGCCGATTGGCCGGCCGGTCGGGGCGCGACTAGAGCTGGGCTGAGCTGCCGTGCCGTGCGGAGCTGGACTGTGGCCGGCAGCAGCATGAGCGCATCTGGCGACTCGCGGCATCTGCGCATGTGGAAGCTGTGAAGAAGAGGAGAAGACGCGGAGAGGAGATGCCGCAACAGAAGCCGAAACGAAGCCAAAAGAAAAGAAAAAAGGACGGCGCCGGCCAAGGGTCAAAGGAGGAGTCGCCGCGCCGCCGCCCGCCCGCCCGCCGGCTCGATCTTTTGCGCGAGATCGATCGAGCTTCCCCGGGGTTGGGGGTTGGTGCTGGCAACATCTGGGATCCGTCGTCTCTCCTCGTGTTTTTCAGCAGGTGACGATTTACCAGTTGGTGCTGTTCTTGTTGCGAAAGGGATGGGAGGGGGGGTTGATCTGCTTCTTGGAAGGTTCCTGTTTATTTAAGGGCGTAATCGTACTGTTCTGTGGTTAGTTTAGGACCTTCGAAAGGTCGTAGCTTTACTGTTGCGCTGAACTAGGATTCGGAATGTTTTTGTGATTTGGCCTTCAGTGGTAGGAGGAATGGAGGATCCTGTGATGCTTGCTGATGAGAATTTTGCTCTGGTTTGGATTTTAGCCTCTGCTCAAGTGCTCGTTCGAGCAAACTGAAATCCTAGCTAGCGCTTAGTAGTGCTGCGTCTGCGTGGTACGACTGATTTTAGACTATAAGCTGATGGGGTAAGCAATATGTTTTAGACAATAAGCTGATGGGGTAAGCAATATGTATGTCTTAATAATTCTATGTAAATGATCGAGATCGCAATGAAATAGGGAGATGATTCCTGAGAGATGAACTAACGTAGTACTCTTGCAGTTCGAGCTCACAATGAAATTTATACCCACCTCTGATCTCCATTTTGAGTTGCTAAGTTGTTGATTCTCCTTTCATTACATGTTTTCCCTAATTAGATTTTTCCCTTTTTCATGCAGTTCCCCACTTGCCCTAGCAAAAGAACATTTGACTTGGAAGAGCAAATTGGGTATCTGGACACATAGGAAGCTTTGTGGTTTGTCCTAAGTGATCCTATCAAGTTATCATAGGCTGCATACTGATACAACATTTCCACTGTGTTTGGGGCCATAGAAGAGGGGAACTCAAGGATTTTTTAAGCCACTAAGCCACGACTTTGGTGGTCATTGTCTGTGCCGGCTAACCCTAGCCTATAAGTTGGACATTGTAAAAGCAAGGTGCATCTTGCTTTGTATAGCATATCTGTTTCTCTCTCACTATATATAGAGATCCATATAATGGAGGAGAGAAGGACTATTTTGATGGACCGTTATGAAATCGGGAGGCAATTAGGACAAGGAAACTTTGCTAAGGTGTTTTTTGCTCGAAACCTGACTGACGGGCAGTCTGTTGCAATTAAGATGATTGATAAGGACAAGATCTCGAGGGTTGGGCTAATAGTGCAGATAAAGAGGGAGATCTCTATAATGAGACTGGTAAAGCATCCAAATGTTCTGCAACTTTTTGAGGTAATGGCTAGCAAGAGCAAGATTTACTTTGTATTGGAGTATGCGAAAGGTGGTGAGCTGTTCGCCAAAATATCAAAGGGAAAGTTCAGCGAGGATGTTGCGAGGAGGTATTTCCACCAACTGATCGGTGCTGTGGAGTACTGCCACAGCCGAGGTGTTTACCATCGTGACTTAAAGCCGAAAACCTACTTCTAGATGAGAATGAGAACCTTAAAGTCTCAGATTTCGGTCTAAGTGCCCTAGCTGAATCCAAAAAGACACGATGGGCTCCTACATACCACCTGTGGAACTCCTGCCTATGTTGCTCCTGAAGTGCTTAGTAGGAGAGGCTACGACGGCACAAAGGCGACATATGGTCTTGTGGAGTAATTCTTTTTGTGCTTGTGGCTGGCTACCTGCCTTTCCATGACCCAAATCTTATTGAGATGTATAGGAAGATCTCCAAAGCTGAATACAGATGTCCTCGTGCCTTTTCTAGTGAATTGAAGGACCTGCTTTTTAGAATGCTTGATCCAGATCCAAGTACTAGAATATCTATTTCAAGGATAAAGAGAAGCACTTGGTACAGAAGACCTATTGAGGTCAATGCAGCAAAGATCAAGCATGACACAACAAGAGACAAGCTGTGCAACGGGAAGCCACAACCTCTGACTCAATAGAATGCAGTAATTCAGTGGGTAATCAAGGGTCATCGAGCCTCCCTAACCTGAATGCATTTGACATCATCTCCCTTTCAACTGGATTTGACCTGTCTAATTTGTTTGAAGAAAAATATGGCCGGAGGGAAGAGAGGTTTACCACTAGGCAGCCAGCAGGAACAGTATTTGCTAAGCTAAATGAACTAGCTGAGCGGTTAAAGCTCAAAATTAAGAAGAAAGAAAATGGGGTCTTGAAACTGGCTGCACCAAAGGAAGGAATAAAGGGATTTCTTGAGCTTGATGCGGAGATTTTTGAGGTTGCTCCTTCTCTCCTTCTAGTCGAGTTGAAGAAGACCAATGGTGACACCATAGAGTATCAAAAGCTTGTGAAAGAAGAAATAAGGCCTGCACTGAAGGATATGGTCTGGGCGTGGCAGAGCGACCGGCACCAGCCACCACAGCAGGCTGTGCAAGGAGAGCAGCAGCTGTTGTCACCTTTGCCACCACAGCAGTAGTCATTGTGGCAGCCACAGGACTGATTGGCAGACCTCCTTGACACCAGTGTCCAGACTCCAGAGCAAAGGACGAGCCCCAGCTATCGCTGCACTGCCAAGGTGGACGGTGCCCTCAACAATTGTTGGTAGCACATCAACCCCACAACCAGTTGCAACTGCCATTATAAGATCTCATCATCACACCTGCATCAGCTGAAGGACTATAGCTCCCACAGCCAGACTCATGGTCCATCAACGCATATGTGATTGCGAAATTGGGATGTTCAGGTTACCCTGTGGACTGGTAGGATCTAAAGCGCCTACCATTTGGAATTTTTTATACCGTAGATTAGAGTAATATAGTTGACTTTTCAATTTTTGAAACACGTGTTTGCGATATGATTTTGTAACCAGTGTAAGTACAAAGCCAATTTGTCACAGGAAGATCTTGTCGTCATGTTGGCACTACCATATTTAACCATGGATCATTTTTCCCCCCTTGTGTGAGAGTGTAACCATGGTTCATTGGTGTAGATGAAACTCTCTTTGAATCCATATATTTCTCTGTATACTGTTGTATCTGTCATGTTTTTACTACTAGGTGTTCAGTTCTGGAAGCTGTTATTGTTACTACAGATATTTGTGGTCAGTGTCGATACAAACTAGATAATTCATATGTAGGCACGCAGCATGATCATCATATTATCCATGGATGGTTGATGTGTGTACAATGTTATGATGCCTGATGAAGAACCTGGACCTAACTCTTGTTATGGTGTGAGAAAAGATCTGCTTGATGTACTGGCCGGGATGCATCTTGCAGTACAGTCTGTACTGTCTCAGCTCGACAGATCGGCGAGAGGATCCAGAGTTGGAACCCAGCAGTAGCGACGACAGACATGGACGACGCACGCCAGCGCTGGATGGAGGCTGGAGCCCATGGACACGACCCAACCCGAATCCCAGACCCATAGGGATCGATCATGGTCGTAGTACTAGTGTACTACGGAGTACAACCTTTGGCGGCCGTAGTACAGATTGGGAGCGCAGACCAGCACGCCCTCCGGAAATGAGGAACCGGCAAACACTTGCAGTACACTTGATCCGGCGCTCCCTGCTCGCAGGCGTTGCTTATAATGAAATGATCGGTATCGTGAGCAGAGCAGCCATGGACTTGTGGGCATCAGATCCAAGAGAAGAGAAGCAAAGGCATCATTGAGTGCAGCGTTGATGAGCCGTCCGTCCGTCCGTCCGTGCGCCCCTGCCGGTGCCGGCCGCGGCTCACCGGCGCTGCACCCAATTATGCCTCTGCTTTCTCCGGCTGGCGTAACCCGTTGGCCGCGTGTGCAGGCGCGCGTTCGTCATCACTCATCAGGTTTGCTTTTACACTCGTCAGTCATCATTCATCAAAGGAATCGGAACTGTAGGAGCACCGTCTGGATGGCAGAATCGGAAGAAATGGCACCAAGCTTCTCAAGAGGAATCGGAAGAAACTGCACCAAACACCCTAACCGCGAAACGATCGTGCTTTGGAACGGTCTTGTATGGTTTCGCCCTCTTTACCTCGACGAACGGAACAGATTGGGAGCTGGGACTTGCTTTGCTAGTAGATTTCTTTCCTGCTAGTCCCTCCCATGCACTAGCGGCCGTGTTTTTTTTTCTAGCTAAATTTTTTTAAGTGCCACAAGTTTAATTAGGTTGTACTTGCGGCAGTATTCAAGTTATTTTTTCGTCCAAAAAAAATCTGATGTTATATGTTTTTTTTTAAAAAAAAACTTTTATAACCAGAATTGAACCAAACGCTTCCGTAAAGTGATTCTGATTTGTCAACTTCTCTTGAGAGAATTTAAATCTTGTAGTAATATTTTTACACAATTTGGATCTAAAACATTTCTGAATCTGGACCCTTGCCAACTGGTCAAACGGGATCTGAACTTTTAGCTTCTGCAAGAAAAATACTACTAGTAATATTTTTTGGGGAATCATCCTACACCACTCCGAAACCCAAACGACCAAAGAGCATTCACATCGCGTTCTCATCTCATCTGCCGACGGACACGGATGGAATCGATGGATGGAGCAAGAACAAGAAGAAGCCACAGACAATTACAACGACAAGCCGCCTTGATCAGCGCGCTACCAGCTGCAGTTCGACGCCCGCACCGCTGATCATCATCAGTTGGGTCCCCAGCACACGAGGTGGTAGGCCTTGCGCATCCTCGCTGCGTCCGCCGCCGCCGCCGACGACGACGACGGGGCACGGGCGCCTCCGCCGCCACGGACACGGACACGGAGTCCGAGAGCGCGGCGGACAGCGCGCGGATCCGGGGCTTGGCGGCGGTGTGGTAGAGCGAGCGCAGCGCGTAGTCCCAGCGGCACAGGCCCGCCTGGTCCTTGAGCGCCTCCACCGCGCCCATGCTCGCCGCCACCACCAGCGATGGCGCCTTCACGCTCGCCGACGCCGCCATCACGATTGCCGCTGGCGCTGCTGGGCTTGATCGGCTCGCTCGACCGGTTCTTGCTTGGTTCGTGATCTCCGTGGACCACCGTGGGGCGAGGGGGACAAGCGACGGGATCACGGTCACGGGAGCGAGGCGAGGAGGTTGGCCGTTTTTATACGCGGAAACCGGCGGAGAAACGGCGGCGGGTGCAGTGGAAAACAGGGAGCGCGTCGCCGGTTTTGGACCCGACGCTCACTCTGTTTCCAAGGAACCAGGGCGGCGGTGTGGCCGGTCATGTCATGGTGACTCAAAACGCGTCCGGAGAAAGGTGAGGCTGACAAGTGGGACCTAGTGTTAACGATCGCTGTCAGTGTTCAAAATTAGTTCGTCGTTTCAGCTTTCAACCAAACACAGTGACAGAACGTCACATGAAGTATCACAGGGCCGGCATAGAAAAAACCAGCCTAGCTGAGCCTATTTACAACATCATTTTTAACTAATTTTTATTATGAAAAACTGGCGGCCTATCTATGCAGGGTCCGAGTATGCTCGTGGAGCATTAACGTTCATGGATTTTTGGCCTAAAAACATCTTGGACCTTTTCAACTGGCCGGAGAAAATGTCGGGGTCTAAGGATAGATCCAGTGGAAACGCAAACCATGCCATATCCACGTAAACGAACGAAAATTAAAAATTTGATAGTTGTAGTGCGTACATGGATTGGTGGATCTCGTAAGGCTTGTCTCAATTAGGGTTCACCGTTTGTTTCGCATTTACATAGAGTGACACGTCGCAGATTTAGACATTTTGCATGAAACGATGAGTAGAGAGAAAGAATTCGTTTCACCCCCACGACACGGTACAGCGGCATTTCCAACGCACTTGAACGGATCTAAACCCTCGTTGAGGCGCCAGCGCGTTTCATCGGCGTGAAGCGTAGGTCGGACGTGAGAGGGCCTCGCCGCTAGGCGCCCGCCTCGCTTGAGGGGCTGCCACGCACGCGCCTCCACCGGCCGCGTAGACACGAGACGCCGTGGCTCCTCTGGGGTCGCGGGGCGTCGTGGCTCCCCCGGCCACGCTCCTCTCGCGGGCGGCGCCATGCAAAGGCGGCAGGGGTGGGCGGAGCCGGGCAGGCGACCGCCGTGTAGGGTCGGTCGTGGGCACGGCTTTGTGCCGCGGGAGGGAGGCCGACCTCCGTTGCCACCGCGGGAGGGGAAGCAATGGCATGGGCATGATAGGCTGATGGGGGAATCGAGGGAAAGAGGGAGATACATGTAGTATGAAACTGTGCAATGAAACCACGCATTGCGAGAGGCCCATTTCATATTGAGTTTCATATATTTAGAATTGTGTGGTGAAACTCTCCATTGTGATCAGGTTTTACAAGGCTGAGATAGGTTTATAGAATTATAACAAAAAAAAAAGATTATTGAGGACCGAGAGAGCACGCGCTTTAGTTGTTTTGCATACATGTACGGAGCGATCTGTATCTAGTGGTCGAATGCTCTCGAGTGTGTGATTTTGGTTTAGCAGCCTTGATTCGACTGCTCCAATATTGATGGTTCGTTTGGTGTAGCTCACGGTTCGGCTTTGGATTACACTAGAGCCTCCCTTAACGTGATAACTAATTTGAATGAGCTAATACTACTTTCTCACACTCTTCAATGCCACACCCCAAAGGATTATCCTCTTCCTCACCACAAGCCTTATACTAAGACCGGCGCTTCTTCATCAGTTGGGTAAGCTGAAAATGGGGTATTTTCCTCTAATAAGTCCATGGAACAACGGGAGGAGAGAAAGGAGGCAATAATGCACACAATTCAACCAAATTAGTTGCCATATACGTACCACTTATTAGACCGGTGCTTCATCAATTGAGCCAATCAATGGGAAAGTATACTTAAAAGACCGGTGCTTTGTCTCAGCATTAATTTTTAGCATATGTCTCAGCATTATTGATTGACTAATTGTGAGGGTCGATTATATTTGAGAGCCTATGGTGCCGGGATAAAACATTTCTTTCTTTTTTTTTTTTTTGAGGGTGCCATCAAAAGATTCCATAAAGTGTTAGAATAACGTTGGAGCCTGTGGTGCCCGGATAAAACATGTTAACGCCATTGTTCTCTTCTTATGAACTTTTAAGAAAATAGGAATATATTAACATCCCAACATCTGCATCGGCTAATGTATATAACTGTTCATTATTACAATTACAAACAAGCAAAGATAATCTAACATTCTTATGAGCTAGCTGAGGGAAAATTGGAGAAGCCTTTTGCAGCTTAGGCCCATCTTAGTTTAGACTGTTAGTTTATACGCTAGAGCAGCAAATCTATCCTTATCCATAACATGACTATCAGAGATGTGTAATAATTTCTCGAAAATTCATTAGCTGCACAGCTGCTCTAATGTCGGCAATTATGGATGACAGGGACACTGCGTAACATCCTTTTGAATAATCTTGGATCGGCAACGCTATCTATACCTTATCGGAACCATCACGTACAAGCTAGGCTATAAAATCCTTGTTAATTACGAGTAGGTATATACGTGTGGTGTATAGAGCGCCTTGTGTCGTAGTAGGAGTAATACCAGCATAGACTTTTGCGACCGAATTATTGGTTGGTACACGACTATGCACAAACGTTATTTCGTTCATTATACGTCGATCGTCATCGATGCATGGTTGTCGACGTGGCGAAACCAAAATCAAATCTTTATCAATAAGAGAACAGTCGAGCATGCGTAGATAGAGAGGAATATACGTTTGGATTGAGTTCATCCACTGTTAGATTCAGGTTACAAGGCTGAGATATGGGATTTTCTTTTATTTATTTATTATTTAAACTGGTGCGCCCCTCATGCTAATGGTGAAGATTCGGTTCAAGAAACTTTACTAGTACGTGGTATATGAACTGAGATATATATCGATCCATCCACTGGAAATGAATGTCATAGAAAAAAAGGAAAAGAGAAGGGAAACACATAGCATGACGTGGAAAAGTATAGTTAAAAAAGAAAGGGAAATCTAGCTTTTAATTGTAGCCATAGCACTTGAAAGCCTACCTGGCCACATGTTTGCCGAGCTTAAGATTTTTAGTCCAGCTGGATTGTGATCTTCTTTGTGGACCACGGCTGATCAGATTTCCACGGCGACAGGTAGAGGAACCGCCGATGGCGCGCGGCCAGCCACAACCTCAACCCTCCGGAGCAGTCGCGAACCCTCTCTTTTAACGCCAGCGAGCCCCACGCACTTGAATGACCACCACCGATCCCTCCCCGTCGCCGATCGCGACCACCCGCCCGGCGAACCGGCCGCCCACCACCTCACCTTCGACGGGTCCCGGCCGGGCCGCACTCCCCACTTGGATGCTCACCGGTGGCCCGCGACGGCTGGCCGGCTCGTGGAAAAACGCCGCTAGCGATGATGGCTCGCGCCGATCCGGACGTCGCGGCCTCCGAAAGCAGACGACACCGCCGCCGCGATACGTGCAGCCTGCACCGTGCACGGAGCTTTCGAGACGGCGGCGTCCCGCGCCCGTGGCGCCGAGGCGGAACAACGTCGAATTTTGCAGGGTAGTAGTCCATTTTTCAAAATTTTATATTACATCCCTAGACATCATAAACACGTCTATAGCCCCTAAGCTCGGCACCACCAGAGGCCTGTTTGGGACGGCGTTGGTGTGGCTCATGAGCGGAATATATACGCCGAATAAACCCATTGAACGGCTTGTAAAATGAACTACGTGCGGCAAAATCACAGAAGTGGCCTCCCACCCGCTTACTGTGTATAAGCGCCGCACGACGACTCTCACCCACGGTCCCAAACAGGTTCAAGGTAACACTCCTAGTGACGAGGTACAAGGTCCGGAATGACGTGGCCAGAGGTCATAACGCCAAGATCAGGGTCGTAAATCAAGGCGCCGACCTCTACCCACATGTCGTCAGCCACGTCTTTCCGGATTTCTTACTTCCATGACAAAACATTATTGGTCTTCAAGGATTGTAAATGTGAAATTTTGAGAAAAAATGGACCAAATCGTAAAAAACGGCCGGACGAACCGGAGCGCAGGAAAAGATCGGGCACGCACGACGACCACGCACGTCAACCAGAGATTCCCGGCCACTCGATGGATTCTTCCACATCAGCCTCTCGCCAAATGACGCCACGTACACGATATTTTTTCATCGTCGCCTCGCTTCTTATCTTCACTCACCTCTGAGCCGCGCTCCTGTCCACTGGACCCGTCAGTCCGGTCACACACGCTACTAAGACTACGGACGGGTGCCTTGCCTAGCTCGCTCCGCGGCTGCGCTTATATAAGCGACCGGCTCGGTGTCTGGCTGGTAACGGCATGAGCAACAACACAAGACCTACTACTACCAGAGCGAGTCGTTAGCAGAGGCGTGCGTGCTACTGTGTGCTAGTGCTACGGCGCAGCAGCTAGCAACAGCAAGCAGCAGCCGGCCGGCCATGAGCAGCAGCGGGCGCGAGAGCACCACGGCCGCCAGCAGGTGGCCGGAGCTCGCCACGCTGCGGGCGATGGCGCGCGACGCCGCCGAGCAGATGCAGCTGCCGCGCGTCGGCGTGTCGGCGTCGGCGGGGTCGGCGGCGGCCGGGAGGGATCCGACCAAGACGTCGCGGGCCTCGCGGCAGCCGACGGGAAGGCGTGGGCGAGAGGACCATATCCATGGACACGGCAAGACGGCCAAGGTCATGCACCTCCTGCTCTGGGGACCCAAGTGAAGTGAGGGGATCCATGTCGTCCATGTGCTCCGGCCAGTAATCGATCAACGAGGTCTCGTCGCGGCGGCGTTCGCTTTCGATCTCTGCCGGCTGTACGCGTGTTTCCGGCGATCCGGCCGCTGGCCGCACGGATTTTGTATACCTATATATATATATACACACAACTACTACTAGTACTAGTACTGTTGTACCTGTAACATACTAGTATTTGTACTAGTAGTAAAAACTGCTGCTTTTTTGTTGCTTTCTTGCCCCACTTTGATGCTGTTTGCTCGATCGACTGCTCATCGAGTCGGTCAGTTTGGGTGTGTCAACTGTATAGTAAGCTGTAGTGATGTGTAGCCTATTAGGCTATAACTGAGCTTCTTGTGTGTCTAGGGTGCAAGATCTGTAATGTAAAGAACGCGTGCAGCTGCGTCTGAAATTTTACTTACCAACGTTTTTGTGTGTCTCGCGTGAATCACTTGTTCCATCCAACAAGTCTAACTTCTCTGATGCTCTTCAATCTACACCTAATTAATCCGCGTGTGTATTGGATTGGAAAATTGTTCAGATTGATTTGGATTAGAGCGTAATTAAATAAGACCTTTCAGGTTTTAGGGGAAGAAGTTGCTCGTTCTAAGTCAAGATTGGATAAGGTGCCTTTTTATCTGAATTTCTCTTCAAGCTGATGTTTACCTCAGTAAAGGGGCATGGGCAGAGGAATAGGAAAATCTAAAAGAAGATGCACTTGTCTTGTGGATACAAATAGTAAATTTTTGGTTATTGACTTCCTCCGTCCCATATAAAAAACACAATTCTGCAATGAATCTAGACACAACGCATGAATATGCTAGAATTGAGTATACTGTTTTTTCTAATAATTTTTCGCATGGGTGTGTAGATTTGCTATAGCTAGAAATCAAAGAAGAAAGATTCGATGCTCCATTCTTTAAAAAATAGTTTGATTGCTTAGTATCTTTAAGGTTGTCCTAGTTATTCTGGAATGGTGGGAATAAAAAAAAAGAAAAAGTGGAAGAAAGAGATTCTGAATATATAGAAAAGGGGAGAAAAGGACAAGTGAATAGTGGACACTAAAAAAATAGAAAAATGATTGGAAGAGGAGGAGATTGTAAATATCTAGCCTCGGATCTTTGCATCCGTCGAATTGTGTCCACATATAACTATATTTATATTTAGAAAAATAACATAACTTAGCTTAAACTAAACAGTCCACGCCTTTTAGTTTCTAATAAACAATGAAATAAGTGAAAATGGAAATGTGTTTTTTCCATCGAGACAGATAAAACCTATACACATTTATATAGAGGAATAGAGCATTGTGATTGCCATACTTGTTAAAAAAAAATGAGAGAAAGATTAGATGTTCTTCTTACTTCATAGTTTCAACCTCTTCATTCTTTAAGAAAAATACTTTGATCGCTTAGTTTCTCTAAGGTTGTTGTCCTAGTTATGTTGGGGGAATAAAAATACAAAGTGGAAGAAAGAGATTTTGAATATTTAGAAAAAAGGTAGAAAAGTGTGAAAGTGAACAGAGGACATTAGATATTTAGGAAACGAGTGACAGAGGAGATCTTGGCATCCGTTGAAGTGTGTCCACATATAACTAGGAATTATACTAAATATTTTGGATGTCATTTAGGATGTCAACTATTTGATGTCATAAACCGATGGACTTCCACAACGCTTCCATTTTGCCACCCGATGTGGGAGATGCCCCCAAGCATCCCTCATCCCTCGATTGGTAGCAACCTGCCGTGAAACAGCATGACAGTGGAGGAGGTGCCGCCTCCCCAAACGTGATACTCGCCTTTCCTCCTTTTGGTGTAATTTTTTTTCGATCGGGCCGTTCACCCGTGTTTCATTAAGAGGTCCTTTTGGTGTAATCAGTTACCTCTAATCTCTCCCCCCTCTACATGTAATTCTGGAACTTTTGTTTGCCCTGGGCTCCCAGCCCTGGCCATCACCGACCCAGTCGGCATCTGTGGTTTAATATATCACCCCTATCGTTGACCTAAATTTTTTTTTTTGAGATACTTTGACTCTCCAAAATTCTTAAATGATTTACAATTTGGAATAAAGAGAGTACAAGATGTTCCAAATTTAAATTTACAAGGGGGGCAACAAGGTAGACAATTTGTAGGAGAGTTGAACAATGTTTTTTACCGAGTATGTAGCTTGCCAAAAACTCTCTTTGGCAGAAAGATGGTCATTGGTAATGGTGAAAAAACTCTATTCTGGAAGGATAGGTGGTTGTATTCTCATCCTATTGCTCATATATTTTCAGACTTGTTCAAGATGACTAGACAACCTAATATTACAGTGGTAGAAAGCTTTGAATGATATTTCTGCTATTACATTTACCAGATGGCTGGTGGATATTTGGGATAGACAATGGAAGAAAATTGTAGCTGATATTACTGAAATTCGACTTAATAATGATGAGGATTCAGTTGGGTGGAGATTTGGGGCTAAAAATGATTTTCTGTTAAATATGTCTATGAATTCCTGACATCAAGTGGTAGTGGTTTCTATCATAAAAAGATTTGGAAAGGGTTCATACCTGCTAAAATCAAGATCTTTTTATGGTTAATGTTGAACAATGCAGTGCTAACTAAAGATAATATGATTCAAAGAAGTTGGCAAGGAGAGCCTTGTTGTTATTTTTGTGATTCTGATGAGAGTTCACAACATTTATTTTTTTTGAATGCAATATCTCCAAAGTAGTCTGGGCCACATTTGCATCTTCCTTTGGGGCTAGTGATATTCCCGGTTCTTTGGGGCTAGTGTTTTTGAATGCAACATCTCTGTCTGTGTTTCTATCTAGCTATGTCGCTCAAGGTTCTCTGGTATCAGGCCTTGGTCAGTCTGTTTATGGTAGTTTGAGCCCTGGTATTTAGTCTGAACCTCTGTGATCTCTTTTTTGGAGATCACGCTGTTGCGTGTATTTAGTCTGAACCTCTGTTATGTCTAGCTTCGAGTCTTAAGTTTCTGTTTGCTCGTCCTCTTAGAAGTTTGTTCTGTTTTTATCTGAAACATTCTGTCGAATGATGTATTTCCGTTATGTCATAATAGAAATGGGGATGCCCTCGCTTCGAAAAAAAAAGTGACTTGCCAATAGAAAAGAAGGTTACCTTCATTGGCAGAAATTGCACAACCATGGGAGATGGGAGTCGAAAAAATAAGAGCAGAGGGAGACAAATAATAGTTTTAAGCAAAGAATTTGGTTATATATGGAGGTACATGGAGAGGGAACAATTACATTCAAACACATAAGCGAAACTATCTGCGCTACTCAAGAAAAAACCTCAAATGTTAGAACAAATCTAGATACCCTTACAATTAATTTGCACGTATCATCATTAACTTGCTAGTTACAAACTTACAAGCAGACATGCTAGGATGATGATGAATTCATCAGCTCATCTCTAGCGCTATCCTCTTCCTCATCTCGGCGCTGCGTGCGTCGTTGCTGGTGTCGATGACGAACTTGCGCCAGAACCAGTGCTTCTTCCAGACGAGCGCCATCTCCTCGACGGGCACGTTCTTGGTCTCCGGCAGCAGCATGGCGATGAAGAGCGTCATGAGCAGCACCCAGGCGCCGAAGAAGTAGAAGAGGCCGAAGCGGAGGTGGCACAGCAGCGTCAGGAAGATCTGCCCGATGAAGGCCGTGAAGAACATGTTGACCCCCGCCGTGATGCTCATCGCCGCGTTCCTCACCGCCAGCGGGTAGATCTCGCTGGGGATCAGCCACCCCATCGGCCCCCACGACCACGCGAAGCCCGCCACGTAGACGCACACGAACAGCACGATGCACATGGCGTACTGCTCCGAGATGTCCCCCGTCCCGCTCATCCCGAACTGCAGCCCGATGAACGTCCCCACAAGGATCTGCCGCCATTGCATTGCCAGCCAGATCATGAGTGGATGCTCGATCGATCGATCGATCATGAGGTGAAGAAGTATAATTCAATTCACCGACCTGGGAGATGATCATCTGCGTGCCGCCTTGGAGGAAGAGCGCGCGGCGGCCGACCTTGTCGGCGGTGACGACGGCGACGAAGGTGGAGAAGACGTTGACGAGGCCGGTGATGACGGAGGACACGAGGGTGGCGTTCTGCTTGAACCCGACGGTCTTGAAGAGGACCGGCGCGTAGAACATGATGACGTTGATGCCGGTGAGCTGCTGGAAGAAGGGGATGAGCAGCGCGAACGTGAGCTGGGGCTTGTACTTGCCGCCGAACAAGAGCTCCATCCAGGGGCTCGCCACGGCCTTGGCGTCCTCGCTGGCCGTCGACAGGTCGTCGAACTCCTCGCGCACGTCGCCGACGCCGCGGATCTGGAGCAGCGTCTTGCGCGCCGTCGCCGTGTCGCCTCGCTCGATGAGCGACGTCGGCGTGTCCGGGATGGCCAGCGAGCCCAGCGCGATGACGGCCGCCGGGATGGCGCCGAACGCCACGGCGATGCGCCAGCCCCAGCCGCCTGGCACCTTGGAACCCAGGTAGTTGGTCATGTTCGCCGTCAGGATGCCCACCGTGATCATCAGCTGGAACAGGATGTTGAGCATGCCGCGCTGCTGCGCCGGCGCCATCTCCGAGATGTAGAGCGGAGCCGCCTGCATGCCAACACGCCGGCGCCATCGTCAGCGAACAAGTGCGTGCACGGATCGATCGAGATGCCGCGTCAGCGTCGATCGCTCACTTGGATGGAGATGCCGACGCCGGAGCCGACGAGAATGCGGCCGGTGAGCAGCATGGGGAAGTTGACGGACACGCCGCCGATGCACGCGCCGGCCACGTACGCGGACGCGGCGGTGAAGAGGGTCCACTTGCGGCCGAAGGACCGGGTCAATGGGCCGGCGAAGAAGGCGGCCACCGTCGCGGCGAGGAAGAGGGGAGGAGCAGAAGAGCGTCAGGATCTGGCTGTCGAACTTGCAGTACTGGTTCACCACCACCTGCTTCTTCATCTCCTCGTAGATGGAGGGAAGAACTTGACCAGGAATGGCTCCGACGACGTCAAACCGGCTTCACGGCGGCGACAGTGAACAACCGTACGACGTCAGAGTCAGAGCAAGCGAATCCCCTGCTAGCTGGAGAAGGATCATATCATCATATAGCTTGATTTCTCACTCACAGGTGAGGCCGATGTCATAGCCGAAGATGCAGCCGGCGACGGAGGCGATGAAGCACGAGAAGACGACGATGCCGGTGAGCTCGCCGGGGTACGTCTTGTACCTCGTGTGGTGGTGCACGATCACGGCTCCCGGCATTGTGCCCGGCCGGTCAGGTCACGGCTCCGGCTGCGGCGATGCAGGCAATTAAGCAAGCAACCAGTCGCTGGCGATCGACAGTCTCAGGCCGGCGGTCCGGTGATAGATCGATCAACGGCCGGCGGCGTCGGAGAGGGGTGGTCAAGTGCGGCGAGCGAGCCCTCCTGTTGGTCCGTGACGCCCGCAGCCAAACAAGAATGCGTCAAGGCCGGAGCAGTGAGCACTTAAACCGGGGAAGAGCTCGGCGAGTGGCGCGGCGGCAATGGTGGTGAGCGAATGGCAAAGGCGCTGCCGGTCGTGTCCTAAATCGACGGACGCATGCTTGGTCGCCATGCGCGCGCTCTCTCCGCTGCGAGTCGAGTCGTGTCGCGCCCAAGAATGTCTCCGTGGTTTCAAGGTCAACCACGATTTTGCAGCTCCTAATCCTGGAGTGGAGATCCTCCTTTCCAGTTTTAGCATGTCGCTTGCATGCAGCCTGTTCGTCGTCGCGTTCCAAGTTGTAATGTTCATGTACGAAGGCCTTGTTTAGATTGCTAAAGTTTCTAACCTTTTTCCCACTTTCTCTCTATCACATCACATTAAATAAACCAAAAAGACATATGTTTGGAGTATTAAATGTAGGTAAAAAAAAAATAACTAATTACACAGTTTAGATGTACATTACGAGACGATTCTTTTGAGTCTAGTTACTCATGATAGGATGATATTTACCACTAACAAACGAAACGCTGCTTACGATTATGCGATGTGACATCTGGTTCTAAATTTTAGCCATCTAAACAAGGCCGAAGAGTGTTATCCGGACATTCCGGTGGCAAATGCAAGCTGCTTCCTTGCTCCATCTGTCAAATGCAGTGAAGTCTTGTGAACCAAAGATACTTACTCCATCCCAAATTATAAGTAATTTAACTTTTTGACAACAAGTTTGACCACTCATCTTATTCAAAAATTTGTGCAAAATATCACTTCTTTTACCGTGGCTTTCTTTATTAATAAAAAAGTTTTTAAAGAATAACTTAAATTTGACTATATTTGCACAAATATTTTGAATAAGACGAATGGTCAAACTTGGAGCCAAAAAAGTCAAATGACTTACAATTTAGGACTGAGTACAACCAAAGGGTGTGTTTGGTTTGGTTATGACTTTTGAAAAAAACAAATACGGAACTATGTAACACCCCAGGTGTTACTTACCGCTAAGCCATAGTTTGGACAAAAATAAGCTTCTTTTATGCTTGATCACGTTGTCGGTCGAAGAGACGCGAAAAGAATCAAAACTGAGTTTCCCTTTTGTCTAAAACCCTAAACCCTAACCTTTCTTTACCCCTTTTTGTTTATTTTAAAATCTAAGCAAAATTTGCGAAAATTTCCAAAAGCCAAGTTGTAGATCTTGTTTTGATGTACAAAAGAGGTGTACAAAGTTTTTGAAGTTTTTGAATAAATTTTAAAGTAATTTTGAATTCAAAATTATCCCTTTCTCAACCCTATTTCAAAAAGTCATATTTAGAGGCAGAATTTGAAAATCTTTCAATTGTGAAAATTGTAGATCTTGAAAATTTTAAGCAAAGTTGCTTCTTGGAGATTTTTGAGTTCAGTTCAAATTTTGGAAGTAATTTGAAAAATTCAGAAATGTTAGGGTTTGGGTGCTACAGATTAATCGGCATGGACGCCCATGCCGACCAATCGCCGCCGCCGCCGCCGCCGTGGCGCCTCGACGCCGGTTAGATCCTCGCGCGTCCACCGCCACCTGGACGTTGTCGCGGCCGCTAGCTACCACCTCGATCTCTCTCTCTACTTTTTAAGCCAACGGCGACCGTCGTCATCTCCTTTCTTCCTCCCGACATCGCCGCCGGTCACCTCCGCCGCCCGAGCTCATACGCCCTCTTCACTCCAAGCTCCGCGACGCACCATCTTGCCAACAAGTTCGCGGTGCTCTTGCGCTCCTTTTGCACCCACTTTCGCGCCTCGATTCGTCGCGAGAATCGCCGCACCGCCGCTGTCTTCCCCGCGGTCGGCAAAGCACCGCCGAGATCCGCTCCACATCGCCGCCGCTCGGTGAGCTCCTCGCTTCTTTGTTACTGTTTTTAGCATCCCTTGATCACCTTGTAGCTCACCATCTTGATCGCTTTTAACCTAACCGCTCGGACTCGTCGGAACGACACCATCGCCGGTCCGTGCCGCCGTGCCCCCCTACGTGCGTGGCCGTGCCCTTGTAGGCTGCGTTGGGGCAAACCGCGCGGTCACCCTCACGCACGGTCGAAAAGCTTGCCGGTGCCCAAGCCGCCCTTCCTCGCCACCACCGGTGACCATCCCGCCGAACAAATAAGAATCGAGAGCCACGCCATCGCCGCTTCCTGCTCAAGAGCCGCCAGGGGACTTCGGGTTCGAATAGGGAGAAGATGAGGGGGCTAGGTGAGAAGTCTCGTGACTCATGTGAATAGTGTTTTGTACTTGTTTGTAATTTCATAAATTAACAGGGGTCTTTTTGTAAAGTTGCCAGGCCAGGCTTTAACAGGCCGCTTTGGGCCGGCCTCGTTATCGTTCCCCGTGGCCGGCTGTTTGCACAACGCGTCGCCGAGCACAGCACCGGCCACTCGAGCCCGGGCGTTTTTTCCTTTTTCATAAATGTTTTATCAATTTGTATTTGTTTGAATAGTATCTGCTTTTGTTATTTTCATATAAATTCAAATACTTGCTTATAAATTCTGAAAATTTTTGTGTAGCCTTCCCATGAGTATATCTACCCATGAAAAAATTTGAAACCTTGATTTTGAGTAGTTCTTGAATGATTTAAAAATACAATCTTTAATTGAAAAATGCATCTTCCATGATTTTTAGAAAATAAAATATTTATTCAAAAATCATGAAATTTTATTTTGGTGCTGTTTTATGCTATGATCTAGCTGTACAACAAGTTTTGAGTCATTTTGACATGTTTAAATTATTTTCTATATTGAGCTCTATTATTTTATGTGAGTTATAAGTTGTTTAGTGTCAAATAATTTAGGTTTTGTGTGACTTTTGGATTGTTTTGTGAATCTTGGGTCATATCATAATTAAGTGGTTCTTGAGAACTCCTTAGGCAATGGTGATGATATCTTGTAGAGTAGTTCAACAAGTTGGTTTTGTTGGGTTGCAACTTTATCGTGAAGGAAAGTTGTACTTAAGTGTTTATTATTTCATGCATCATCAAGCATCATGCTTACCATTCCATTATGTTGAGCATACGTTATTAATTTACGTGTAGTGAACGAGAGTGATGTGGTTTGCGAAGATCGAGCTTTTGGGAGAAGGTGTATCCACCGTGAGGTGATGGTGTCGATTAACTTTGGTGATCCAAATTTGGAATCTAACTTTTCCCCTCGCAACACGCAAAGCCCTGAGCATAAACCCTTCTCTGTTTCATAAATGTTTTATTCACCTTAAGTCTAGTGCAATGTGCATTAAGTTAGTAGGAGTTGGTTGATACCGTTGTTTGCATGACTACCTTGAATTTTAGTTAATCCAATGTTATCTCACTAGTATGAGTAGGTCGTTTTCTAAATGCTTAGTAATGCTTAGATGTCGGTAGAAGTCGAATGATGGCTTCATTGTTCGCGAGATATAGGTTTTTATCTTTGTTCCTCCCGGCTATGGAAAAAGAGAACACCCCTCGATGGTGGTTCATGAGAATAAATATGGTAGTATTGAATTTGAGATCGGACGGGACGTAGGTTGAAAGCCGGCGGGATACCTAGGCGTGTTTGTCCCGTGTTGGTCGTATAAGGACCGGCCCGTTGTTTGGATTGTTAAGTTCGACTTTTGAACGCTAGTACGCCTGAGGCCTTCGCAAAGGCACGGCCGCCTCGGTTGTCACCCCAGTGTCGGGCGACCCTAACTAGCCACATACTCCCAGTAAGCCGGATCTCGGTGGAGCCAAATCGAATGGCAACCACGCGACCGGGAGTGGAGAGATGGCGGAGTAGCGTGTACCCACCCTACCGGGTCAAACCGCCATTAGGGGCGGGGTAGGGAGGTGGAGTAATCGTGCTCTCGGTGACGCAGCCTCGCTTCCGTTTTGGACAAATCTGAAAAGAAGGTTGATATATGCAAGCTTAAGTGCTACATATGTCGTGTGGTTAGAGATCCCCAGCTGGGTATTAATCGATTCGCGGATCGCCGTTGCTTCTCGGTTATGGAGACCCGTTCTTCTGCCCATTCATCGTAGTAATTGAAGAAACAAGGTTACTCATGGTTATGCAAGGAAAAGAGATGCAGAGATAAGTTGAGATGTGTTGCTTAAAAAGTGTTTGAGATAGAACAGTGCAAATCTAGCTTTATTTATGCTTCCAAAAAATTTATGCTAAAAATATTGAAAGTAAGGATCCACTTGTAGTAAGCTTTTCTGCAAACTCCCCTTTTCTAGCTCTACTTTCCTTAAGCTAGCATATCCTTGGAGTCTTTTCTTTTGTCGGGTAAGTCTTGCGGAGTACATTGTGTACTCAGGGTTTGTTAACCCTTGTTGCAGGTGCTGACTCGTGATGTTAACCAAGGTTGTGTCGGCGGGCTCGACATGACTTGGATGTCTCCTATAGTTATACTCAGCTTCCGTAAATTAAGTTAAGTTTACTCAAATGTAACTTACTCACAATTGTAAAATTAATGTTATTATTCTTCCGCACTCTGATCTGTATTTTTGTAACAAATGTTGTAATGTTGTAGCTACTCCTTTGTTGATCCTGGTATGAGAGTGGTGTAATCGGGTTTCCGATGACACCCGATGTGCTTCTTAAGTTATTGGGTGCATCCGCACCGGCTGCCGAGGTCTTTGGGACAATGACAAAAGTGCGGGTGGGCCCAAGAATTAGAGGTTCTGTCACAAACTATGAGAAACTCGTAAAACCCTTTGGTTGAGTAGTAGTGGCTTATGTATAAACCGCTAGTGTGTTCTTCCACTTACATGCGGTCCTACCGGGTTAGTCTCACACACATCTTCTTACTCTCATAGGACAAACGCCAAGGGATGCCGGAGACAGAGGCGCCCGTTTGGCGGCGAGCTCCGCCCTCGCGCCCGCATCAAACCTCTCGGGTCACGGCGGTCCTCGCGCCTAGAGCAGGCCATGACCGGTCATCGTGGAAATTGAGCTTGAGAATGCAAAATTTACCTTGGCCCACCGCCGAGGGCGCAAAGACATTGCTCGGCTCACCACCTGCGTTGCGACGCTCCGCCGAGAGGTGCTCGCCTCGCCGCCAAAAGAACTCAAGATGAGGAGGTAGAGCCCTCGCGCCCGGCTCGGATGTGCTCCACAACGTGGGGAGGGGGGGCTCGCCGGCCCAAGACAAAGACAAAGGGAGCTAGAGGGCTCTCCGGAGAGGGAAATGTTGCCCCCGACGGGGATGGGATCCGCCGCGGCACCGTCGTGAATTGAACGGTCCGAGAGGGAAATGTTGCCGCCCGGCATGGGATGGTATCTCCATGCCGCTTGCGCCTAACTAAGTTGTCGTTGGTTAGAGTTATCCCTCTTAAGATACCACAAAAATATTTTTATTTTTTTGAAGGTATTTTAATTTTCCAAATATCTTGTGACACTCTCACTCCATTATTAATTAACGCAAAGATGCATAGATTTGATTGAGAAAGTCCCTAGTGAATATAATGCTCAAACAAAAACATCCCTCTCTTGAAAAAAAGGATCACATCCTGTAAAGAAGTAAGAATTATGCGACAAGTCCTTTGATTTGTTCATACTAAATTTTGGTGGAATGAAATATTTAGTGGGTTGAAATAACAACTTGTGCCACAGGTTTCCTTCTTACAATATTAAAAAGTGAAGGAAATCTATATTTTAGCGGTTTAGTACCCAACCAAGTGTCGAACCAAAAATGAGTTTGTTATCCGTCTTTCACCCTGAAGGAACCAAAACCTAAGAATGTGTCTTTTATATTCATCAAACTTTTCCAAAAATGAGAATCTGTTAGTTTTTTAGAACAACTTGCTATTGCTTGTCTTTTATGTACATGTTCCTCAAAATTTCTTGCCACATATCGTCGTCATTTAACAGTTTAAACAACCATTTACTTAACAAGCATTTGTTCTGATGTCCAAATTTTGTACGCCCTAAACCGGCCCTGAATTTTTGGATGGCACAAAATTTCCCATCTTGCAAATTTATAATTTCTCTTGTGTTGTTCATTTTGCCAATAGAATCTTGATCTAAAACAATCTATTTCCTCTAATACCCCCTTGGGATCTCGAAAAGAAAAGCATAAACATCGGTAGGCTAGAAAGCACCAAGTTTATTAAGGCCAAACAACCCCCAACCGAGAGCAATTTACCTTTCCATCTGCTAAGCCTCTTTTTCGATTCTCTTTTCAATCATTTGCCAATATTTGTTATTTAGCTTCCTAGTATGCATTGGTAGACCCAGGTAACAAAAGGAAGACTTCCCCATTTTACATCAACTGTGAGAAATATTCTTCATGTTCTTTTTCTTTACCAAAGCGTAAAAATCTCACTTTTATGGAAATTTATTTTGAGCCCAGATAGTTGTTCAAAAGTGATAAGAATCAGTGTCATATTTACCTCCTTTGCAACATCGTGACTCATAAAAATGACTGTGTCATCTGCACACTGAAGGATAGATAATCTATCTTGGATGAGATGAGGAACAACCCCTGCAATTCGTCATGTTTCCTTGGCTCTAGCAATTAGTATGGCCAGCATATCCTCCACTGTATTAAATAATATTGGCGACATTGGGTCACCTTGCCTTAAGCCTTCTCTTGTTTGTAAGTAACCTACTTGATCATTAACCTTAGTGTTAACGTTCCCTCCTTGAGTGAACTTTTCTATCCATTCACAACAAGTTTGAGAGAAACCTTTTATTCTTTAGTATTTGTTGTAAAAAATTTCAGTCTACCTTGTCATATGCCTTTTCAAAATCAATTTTGAAAATTACCCAAAGTTTGCTTATGCTTCATTGCCTGCATACTCCCACTATCCCCAAATAAAAGTCATTCTCGCCCCAAGAAGTCAACGTTTTCTAGCTAGTCTCGTTTTTTTTTTGCAAGCTTCATATTGGGTTGCATCTACTAATCAAGATAACAATGGAATACAAGCAATATACAGAATCATCTATTGAATGTGTATTTCTAGTTAGTCTCGTTTTCGTGCCATTTTATGTAAATTAATAACTCAAACAATAAGCATGCAACTTCAACAATAGTAGGAATAGGTATAAATTGGTAGGCATACATGTATCATTACAACTGCTAACATTCAAGAGCGCACAACTCTGTTCAAGATATAGTAAGCTACTTAATTTTGAGGAAGGTACAGTAAGCTATCAAGCCATTGGGAAAACCAACTAGTATATATGTTGTTTATTGGTGAAAATAAAATTGAAAAAGGATGCTTTCCAAGGAGCTTGCACCTTGGAGCAGAACTGCAGACGTGCAACAATAATAGAAATCTGAGATACATATTTGGAAACCAAACTCTTCTGTTCTCAAACATGTTTCATCCTCTGCAGAACTTTAGATTGCATGACATCAATCAACTCAAAGAAAGCAAACCTCCAGGACTTGCAGAACAATAATGCTCCAAACCATAACCAGAACCCAAAGACAACACCAGCAACTATCGAGTAGTACAGCCTAAAGGTCTCAAGATCTTGGTGGTGTTCCTTTATCCCACTCGTGTTTGTACAAGCAATGCTGAGGGGCCAACCACAAAGTCCTGGATTATTGCTATAAATTGAAGAGTTATCAAGTGTTCTGAGTTGATTTCCAGTAGGTATTTCCCCTGACAAATTGTTGCTCGAGAGGTTTAAGGAGCTGAGAGCCGACATGTATGCTATGCTTGAAGGAATACAGCCTGAAAGTTTGTTCTGAGAGAGATCAAGAGATTCTAAAAGTTTGAGATTGCCAATGTCTTCTGGGATACTACCAGATAGATAATTTCTTGACAAATTCAGAAAGCAGAGGACTCTTAGATCGGTCAACTCCGGAGGGATCCCACCTGAAAGTGAATTTCCTGACAAATCAATACCAACCATAAACTTAGCAGCTGCAGATGGAAAAATCCTGTTATATCCCTTCCAAACTATGTCAACTGGGCCATCATGATATATGGTGTTGTCACGTCCCTCCCACCATATGGCAGCATGGACATCATATGGATATGTAACATCAGAAATGTGGGTTTGTGTTCCTTGCATAGAAGATAAGTTGCTGAAACTTGTTGGTATGGTGCCTGCAAAATTATTATCAGATAGATCAAGAAGATGTAGATCAGAGAGCTGCGAAAGCTGCCAAGGAATACTTCCATATAACATATTTGACCGTAGTCGGAGAATTCTCAGCATAGGACTGTTTTCCTGAATCCATGGAGGGACTGTACCAGAAATCTTAGTGTTCCCAAGATCCAAAACTGCTAGGTTTGTTAAGTTCTTCAAAAAAACATGGAAACAACCTGAGATGTTGTTGTTGGACAGGTGTAGTGAAATCAGTGAGGAATGATTACCACTCATGGTTGAAACCTCTCCAGACAAAAGGTTGCTAGATAAATCCAAGAATTGAAGATACTGCAGGTCCCAAATGAAACTTGGGAGTTCTCCAAATAATTGGTTGTATGATAGATCCAAGACTACCAAATTATTTATGCCGTTGAAATCAGAAATGCTACCTGTGAACTTGTTGTTGCCAATGTCAAGGACCTCCAAAGATGTTATGTTGCTGATTTCTAAAGGCAATTTTCCCGTAAAGTGATTATCTGCCAAGTTCAATAAATATAATTCCAATTTTCCCAGCTCAATTGGAATCGAGCCAACAAAGTTGTTTTCAGAGAGTGAGAGATAGTTTAGATCAGTCCAATTTGTAAACACTCCTAACGGGATGGTTCCATTGAGATTGTTTCTGCTCAGCCAGACGTACCCTAAACTTTGCATCTTGGCAAATGATGGTGGCAAACTTCCAAATAAATGATTCTCTGACAAGGAGATCCAATAAAGTTTAGTAAGGTTCCCCAGCTCGGGTGCAAGAGTAGAAATCAAACCAGCGTTACCCATGTCGAGGAATTGCAGGTTCTGAAGCTTCCCAAGTGATGCTGGAATTGACCCACCAAGTACGTTGTTCCCTACAGTAAGGGACTCCAACCAAGATATCATCCCCAACTCTGCCGGTACTCCTCCAGTGAGATTGTTCATGTGCAAATACAGCCACTTGAGCATTTGGAGCCCCGAAAGATTACGTGGTATCAGACCAGTAAATCTATTCCATGACAGGTCTAGAAACTCCAGTTTTGGGACTATCTCTGGAAGTGAGCTTGGTATCGATCCGAAGAAGGCGTTACCCTCTAAATCGAGGAATCTCATCCTACAGCTGGTGCAGTTGAGGATAAACTGCGGGAACGTGCCGATGAGATCGTTGTTATATAGAGATAAGTGCTCCAAGCTTCTTGACATAGACATAGGTGAGGACTTATTGGCAGGTGGTTCCGGGTTGGTCAAGTGATTGTCCCCTAGCGAAAGATAGACCATCCTAGGGAGCTCGCTGATGAGTTGGTACGGGATGGCACCGGTAAGATTGTTGTTGCTCAAGTCTAGATAGGTGAGCGTAAGCAGCCGGGATATGTTTGTGGGGATGGTGCCATTGAAGTGGTTTTTGGAGTGACGGTCGTAGTCATAGTTGCTGAGGTCAATCGAGGTGAGGTTTTGGAAGGCCGGCGAGTATAAGCCGTGGAGCGTGCCGGTGAGACCAGCATTGGAGAGGCTGAGATTGGTTACATGACCAGCGGCATCGCAGGTGATGCCGAACCAAGAGCATGTGGGAGTGGTAAGCGACCACGAGGACGCTAAACCGGAGTGGTGAAGAGTGGATCTCCATCGGAGGAGAGCTTTGGCCTCCTCCTCTTCCGGGCTGATGATGGCGGCGTCATGATTATGACAACGGCCGCCGTGCACAGCAGCAGCCAGCAGGCAAAGAGAGACGAGCAGTAGCTGCTTGTGCCGGAGTTCCAGTTCCATCACTGCGTGTGTGTGCAGCGGGGAACTGAAGATCTCTCTCACCCCTCCCTTCTATGGAACCGAGCAGCCAACTCGGCAAACTCGAACACCCTCAATTGGAACACAGAACCCTCAAGAAGGTAGCAATTTGGTGCGGCAACAAAAGCTTTGTGGGTTCTGTCTGTGTATTCGACTCATCTGCTGAAAACACAGCTGGGTACATGGCTTTAAAGCCCAGCGAACTGCACTGCCGAGCAAGAGCAATAACGTGTGCTGACCGCAACTCGTGCGTGGCCTTCCGAGTTGACAGCCACCTTCTCCCCTAGTGACTCGACGCACTATAACACTAAGAAAAACCTTTATGACTAACTCACTAAGAAAAACCTTTATACCTAATACAGTATATAAAACTAATACACCGTACATGCAATGGCTGACTCGGTTTACCTGATGAATATGAGTCGTCGTTTACTCATTGCATGCAAAATAAGTGAGCACCTTCCCACCCAAGCGCGCATCAGCTCGCGATCAGCCATCCACAGACACTCCAACATACAGTAAGCAGACTCTAGTACGGTAAGGTTAAGGCATGCTTGGCCGTTTCCATAGTAGAAATTTTAATTTATATCAGAATTCAGTTCAACTTCGTTCCTTTAGAATTGGCAAAGACAAAGATTATCCTGTCCAAATAAAAGTCTAGCAACTTCAGTCATAATAATTACACCTTTGCCAGTTCACTATCAAAATTCAGGGTAAGATTGCACTTCATTGGAACTTTCAGTTCAACATCCAAGCCAGAGCTAGCCAAAACATAAAACAATGTTTTACTGCACAGCAGATAATAAAATTCAAAGATGAACCTTGCACTATGGTCTGACTTGAACGAACCAAATTTCCAGTTTCCTATACCAGACTGAAACAGGCAAATTTCAGATTAATTTCAATCCCTGTGTCAGCTGCAAGGGCCCACCATGTTATAGCTCGGTAGAGGTACCATCATGTAGGAATTTCTTTTATATAGCACCAAATATTAGTAAATACACTCCCTTCCACAGTTTGAATCGCGGGATCAAATTAACATAAAAATCACAGTAACATTGTGATCTTTAATCCATGAGATTTCTAGCAATGTACTCATACAACTGAAGAGTTATTGAATGAGCGTCCTCTATATTACGAGGCCAATGGCTTCCTGGCGCGCCGCGTTAAATTCGGTCTTGCTGTTAGGATGGCACACACTGCGGATCCTTTCAACAGCCTTCATGACCTCCGAAGGAACAGGGTCATGTGGTACCGTGATGTCCACCCTTTTTAAAGGTTACCGTGTTGCATTTAGATAGCAACAATTTCATAAATTGCTCGTGTTCATCTGAACCTATAAAGCCTTTGATTCCAATCTCTTCAAGTGAATCAAATGTGATGCCATCCAGCCTGTAATTCTCTGGCAGAAGACAAGGACAGTCTGGCACAGAACAAGATGTCTTCTGAAAATAAGTAAAACAAAATGTTAGCAGAGAGGAAAGAATGCTAATATTTGCCCTTTGGAGGAGAGCACACGACCTAGTTCTCAAGATGAATGTATGTAAATATTTCAGGTTTACAACCTATCCAACACCGACACGGAAATATGACATTCGGATCCCCGCAATCTTGTATCATATATATATGTATTGGTACCCACTACTCTTTTGGGTTCAAGTTAATTAAGTATTTCCTATGTGAAACAAACTTTCTTATGTGGAACCTGTATCGACTAGACTAACAATTCTGAATCAGCTGCCTCTTCTGACTCTCCTCCCTTGTGTCGAGATATTGCATTTGTTTTTAGAAAAAAAAAATGCTAGTTAATTAGTTGATGCGTTAGTAGCATTGCATATTGAACTGCTAAACGAATTTCCTTTTTCATCCTGTATAGCTGGAGAAAATGTAGAGCTGTAATCTAATTTATTATATAACTATAACTAGCAACTTCTAACTTACTAATTTATACTTATCTTCATGCAAAACAGTAGAAGTCACATTATAATACTGAAATCATTTTATGATTTGAGCATGAGAAAGCCTTGACATTGTGATAAAATAAGAGTTCCTGATATATTGTGAGTGCTATGGCCAAATTCCTTGATTGCAGAGATTGCATGATTCAAAATTCATATAATTGCTGCAACGAATTAGACATAGTCACAAACAAAGCTTAAAGCTTAGAAGTACCTTCGATGGCCCAAACTGATCAAGACATAATGTAAGTTCCCTGATACAGCTGCATCTCCTAAGGAGATGAAACATCACTGCTGCAAGAGCATGGTGATTGACCAGGAAAATAATCGTAAAGGGATTCACATATTGGGAAGCTTATCCATTTCCATCAGAAAGGTTACATATCCAACTATTTCCTGCCATATGGACAATTTTCATTAGTTTTAACGAGAAGATGAAATCAGCAAATTATGAGTAGTTTTATTTGCAAAAGTACCAATGTTTCAGCTCTAATTCTTAAAACAGAGTAACTAATATTGTCCCTATTGACGAATTATAAGAATAGAATGATAGAATAGTTTCTCTTAACTTCGTGTCTTCGAACAGCTATTAAAGTTCTTAAGGATTGGGAAGCAATGGCTCCAGTGAAATCAGGGGTTTTCACTAATTTGTGTCCAAAATTATCAAGTTTTGCATTGAATTCAGCTTGACAACCTTTTACAAAATTTTATTTTTTTCCCAGTTTGCAAGCATGAGGTTTAACATTGAATTTGTTGTGAAATTTTTGTACATAAACAAATTTACCTGACAAAGTCCAAGAGAAACTATCAGCTCCTTGGCAGAATCATATCTCTTCATTAGTTGTGTGGACGATATCAGTAATCCAAGAAAGGACGAGTGCATGATGTCTAGTGACTGTAGATGACGCCCAGACCAGCAAATTGGTGGAGGCCAGAATTATACCCGCTGCTCCACCGAACCATCTCCAGCTTCGGGGCAATAATGCAAGCCTCAGCAGCACGACTCACAGAAATCTCTTGTAGCATTGGGGCGTTGACCTCCAGCTTGCCAGTTTCCATGGCGTTGTAGTAGAGACACTCGAGAGATTCCGAACAAATGGAGACGTCGCAGGCGGGAGCAAGATTGAACACATAGATATAGAGCTTCCGCAGGCGGGGGACACTGCAGAGAGGACACGGCACGCCCCAGGTCGCCGCCGTCCATTTGGCCGCATGATATCATCAGATCGGTCAGGGCCGAGAAGGAGCCGGTCGGGGCGGCCGGAGAAAAAAACTTGCCAGGAAGCTGAGGTCGATCTCCGTAGCTCTCTCGCAGATGGGCAGCGCGAGCTCCTCCTCCATGTCCTTGTAACTTAGGTCATCTTCCCTCGTATCGATACGGAGGCGTAGCTTGCCGCCAGCGATGCGCTGGGAGGCGAAGCGGAGCCATGGAGAGACACGGTGCGCGGGGAGGTCGCACCGGTCGACTCCGCTGACGTCGATCTTGAGGCTGCTGAGCGTAGGTGCGGCGTAGGAGTTGAGGGCGGCGTCGATGGAGTCGACGAGGGCCGAGGACGGCGTCGCAGGAGCAGCGCTGCCGCCGAGGACGAGTTCTGGCATGTGGGCCCAGACGCCTCGCCATCGGCGGGAGAGGACGCTGGTGCGCGCGGCGTCCGCGGCGGACGGCAGGCGGACGAGGGATGGTGTGCAGAAGCTCGTCGGGGAGGCGGCTGATGAAGTCCTCCGCGCCGCCGCGGCGGATTGCGGGCTGCTCCATGGAAGATGCTTTGGAAACTGAATCGGCTAGGGTTGGGACTTTGGATTGGGGTTCAGGATTGTGATTGTGTGTGTCCAGCGTGGCGACGTCGATCGGACTCGGTCGGCCTGCCAGGGCCCACCAACAAAGCCCAAACAGCGGAATGGATCAACGAACTCGCACAAGATATGCTCCCTTACTAAAAAATGACGCACTAGTGCGGTCATCTGATATTCCTCTTTGATCTAATAGAACCAGTTCTTTGACCTTATAACTTCGGTTCCCAGTTATTCATTTCCATAGTACAAAATTTAATTTATATATCTTCAAGTTCTTCGTTCCTTTAGAATTTGCATAGACAAAGATTATCCTGTCCAAATAAAAGTCTAGCAACTTCAATCATAATTACACCTATGCTAGTTCACTATCAAAATTCAGGGTAAGATTGCACTTCATTGCAGCTTTCAGATCAAGTGATCAACATCCAAGCCAGAGTTAGCCAAAACATAAAACAAATCAAAGGTGAACCATGCACTAGGTCTGACTTGAACGCCCCGAATTTCAGTCTCCTATACCAGACTGAAACAAGCAAATTTCAGATTAATTTCTATCCCTGTGTCAGCTGCGAGTGCCTACCCTGTTGTAGCCCTGTTGAGGTACCAGCATGTAGGAATTTCTTTTTATATAGAACCAAAATATTAGTAAATATACTCACTTCCACAATTTGAATACACACGATCAAATTACATTAAACATTGCAGTAACTTTTGTGATCTTCAATCCATGAGATTTCTAGCAGTGTTCTCATACAACTGAAGAGTTATTGCATGAGAGCGTCCTCTATATTAGGAGGCCAATGGCTTCACCGCCTCCCCGGTGTGCACATTAAATTTGGTCTTGCTGTTAGGATAGCACACGCTACGGATCCTTTCAACAGCCTCCATGACCTCAGAAGAAACAGGGGCGTGTGGTACTGTAATGTCCGAAGAAACCAGGGCATGTGGTACTGTAATGTCCACCTTTTTAAGGGTTACCGTGTTACATTTTAGATAGCAACATTTTCATACATTGCTCCTGTTCATCTGAACCTGTAAAGAATTTTATTTCAATCTCTTCAAGTGAATCAAATGTGATGCCATCCAGCCTGTAATTCTCGGGGAGAAGACAAGGACAGCCTGACAAGGAACAAGATGTCTCCTGAAAACAAGTAAAAAATGTTACTCCCTCCGTCCCACTGGAGTTTGTCACTCTAGATTCCGTGTCATCTTTTTCGATGATTATCGGCCTTATTTAAATTTTTTATACAAATATAATTGATTTTTTTATGACTTATTTTATCAATAAAGATATCGTCAATATTAATTAATTTATTTTAGTATTTGTATAAATATTTTTGAATAAGACGTATGGTGGCCAAACACGAAGTTTAAAAAGTCAAAAACGACAAACTCCATAGAAACGAGAGACATGTCATGTCTCAAACAAACAATGCTAATGTTTGCCCTTTTGAGGAGAGCACCCGAACTAGTTCTCAACATGAATGTATGTGACACAGCATGTGTAAATATTTCAGGTTTACAAGCCTATGCAATACTGACACAACAATATAACTTTCGGATCCCATAGCATTTAGCAATCTTTTATCATTATATATCATATATGTTGGGTTTGGGTTAATTAAGTATTTCCTATGTGCAACAAACTTTCTTACGTGGAACCTGTATCGACTAGACTAACTATTGTGAATCAGCTTCCTCTTCTCACTCTCCTCCCTTGTGCCGACTAGACCAACCATATTGCATTTGTTTTTTTTAGGAAAAAGCTATTATTAATTAGTTGATGTGTTGTGGCATTGCATATTGAACTGCTAAACGAATTTCCTTTTCCATCATATATAGCTGGAGAACTGTAGAGCTGTAATCTAATTTATTATATAACTATATATTTTATAACTAACGACTTCTAACTACTAATTTATACTTATCTTCATGCAAAACAGTAAAAGTCACATTATAGTATAATACGAAGAGAAAGCCTTGACAGTGTGATAGAAATTTTAGTTACTGATATATTGTGAGTGCTATGGCCCAATTCCTTGATTGCAGAGATCGCATAATTCAAAATTCGTATAATTGCTGCAACAAATTAGATATAATCACAAACAAAGCTAAAAGCTTGAAGTACCTTCGGTGGACTAAACTGATCAAGACATAATTTAAATTTCCTGATACAGCTGCATCTCCTAAGGAGATGAAACATCATTGCTGCAAGAGCATGGTGATAAGCCAGGAAAATAAGTATAAGAGATTCACATTTTGGAAGCTGATCCATTTCCTTCAGAAAGGTTACATATCCAGCTATTTCCTGCCATAGGCACAATTTTCATTAAGTTTAATGAGAAGATGAAATCGGCAAATTATCAGTATTTTTTTTTTTTTTTTTTTTTTGCAAAAGTATCATTGTTTCAGCTCTAATTTTTTTTGAAACAGAGTAATTAATATTAGTCCTATTGATGAATTGTAAGAATAGAGTGATTAGAAAAGTTTCTCTTAACTTGTGTCTTCCGAATAGCTATTAAATTTATTAAGGATAGGGAAGCAATGGCTCCAATGCAAGCATGGGTTTTCACTAAGTTGTGTGTCCAAAGTTATTAAGTATTGCATTGAATTCAGCTTGGCAACCTTTTACAAAATTTTCATTTTTTTTTTTTTCCTGGTTTGCAAGCATGAGGTTTTACCTTGAATTTGTTGTGAAATTTTTTACATAAACAAATTTACCTCAGAAATTCCGAGAGAAACTATCAGCTCCTTGGCAGAATCAAATCTCCTCATCAGTTGTGTGGACGATATCCATGTTCCAAGACTAGTGTTTAGTGACTCAAGATGACGCCCGGACGCAGCAAATTGGTGGAGGCCAGGATTATACCCGCCGTACCACATAACCATCTCCAGCTTCGGGGCAATAATGCAAGCCTCATCAGCACGACTCACAGAAATCTCTTCAAATGTAGCATTGGGGCGTCGACCTCCAGCTTGCCGGTATCGCTGGCGTTGTAGTCGAGACGCACGAGACCTTCGAACAAATGGAGACATCGCAGACGGGGGCAAGATTGAACACATAGATATAGAGCTTCCGCAGGCGCGGACACTGCGGAGAGGACACGGCGCGCCCCAGCTCGCCGCCGTCCATTTGGCCGCATGATATCACCAGATCGGTCAGGGCCGAAAAGGAGCCGGTCTGGGCTGGCCGGACATAAAATTCTGGCAGGACCCTCAGGTGGATCTCCGTTGCTCTCTCGCAGATGGGCAACGCGAGCTCCTCCCTCGTATCCCTGTACCTTAGGGTATCTTTCTTCATATCGATACGGAGGCGTAGCTTGCCAGCGATGCGTTGTGAGGCGAAGTGGAGCCATAGAGAGACACGGTGCGCGGGGACGTCGCACCGGTCGAGTCCGCTGACCTCGATCTTGAGACTGCTGAGCGTAGGTGCAGCGTACGAGTTGAGGGCAGCGTCGATGGAGTCGAGGACGGCCGAGGGCGTCGCAGAAGCAGGGCTGCCGCAGAGGACGAGTTCTGGCATGTGGGCCCAGACGCCTCGCCATCGGCGGGAGAGGACGCTGGTGCGCACGGCGTCCGCGGCCGCCGGCAAACGGACAAGGAAGGTGTGCAGAAGCTCGTCGGGGAGGCGGCTGATGATGTCCTCCACACCGCCGTGGCGGATTGCAGGCTGATCCATGGGTACGGCAGTGGAATGAGAAAAAGTCTACACCTCAATGAGAAAAAGTCTACTCCTCTCCCCCCGCCCCTATATGGGCGTGGACTATTGAACTTTGCAAATTACCCCTGAAACGGATGGAGAATTCATGTGGCCTTCAAATTGTCTCGTCTTGCTCGGTTACATCTTACAAGGTGCACTACTCCAGAATTCTTCTGCCTCGTACATCAGCATCGCCTCACTTCGGAGCAAGCATTGTTTCTCAGCACTAGCCACATGGAGACAAACGGCAAACCTCCTCCATCTACCAACTCACACCTAACCTACAACTCAGAACATAAACAGCAAACATGCCAGTGAATCGTACTGACTAAGTGGCGAGGCAGCCTACGTGACACGAACGCAAGTGTACAAAGTCGAGTTTCATCTTGGCATGCATCATGATGCGGTCGACGGTAGCTTCCTGCCCTCTGCAGCAAATATCCACAGCAGATGCAGGCAGCCAGTGTGAGAATTTACAAGCTCAGAAGTCCCACCGGTCAAGCTGCAGCCTAGCTTCCGCCATGTCCTTCTGAGCCTTCCTTCGCCGATAGAAAATCGGACAATCCCGACTGCGATGATTCAATTGTACAGGAGGTTTTGAGCTTGTGACTGGAACGAAATAATCACCAAGTGTAGAATCGAGTCGAAAAAAGCAAACCTTGTGCAGAGAACGTCCTGGTGCAGAGATCCTTGGCACTCCTGGCATTGCGTCCATAGCCTCCCAAAGAGCATCTCCAGGTCAGAAACTGCGGGTGTTGAAATTTGGTCTGTTAGTGATGACCTCAGGGGCATAGTGCTTCCAAAAGTAGATGCATTTCAGAGTGTATAAGCATCACCCATACCATTTGCTACTGTTTTGCAGTATAACTCTGCTTCTCTTCCCTTGCAATGTGAGCAGAGTGTCTGACTGGCACCACTGCAGGATGAAAATGCAGGACAAATGGTTAGGTGTTTATAGGCACTGGTTGCGTAGGTTTTTGCATTCGCAATGTAGTGCATTCACTACCTGATAACAGCTTTGCACCCAAGGCAAGTTAATTGTTTCTTTGCAAATTTCATTATCCCGCTATTTGAAGGAGTTGAGATTGAAACAGATCTGGTGTGGCTTCCATGAAGCAACTCTTTGCTGGCATTCTTCATAATTGGCTCAAAGATCCTCAAAAGTGGCTGCCAATTGACAAGTGGTCAGTTAAAATACCTTTTTGGAAAGCAGAAGGGGAGAGGCTCCGAATACTAGGTGAAGCATTGGACACAAACCTTGCTGATTTGATTCTCAAGGTAGTATTGAGGATCAATGGGTACATTATTGTCCAAAACAAAAATAGGATCTTCTGATTTCTCATATGCCTGCATGCAGAAAGACAAATGTATCAAACATACTACCACCGTATGACATATAATACCAGCACATCATGCAGATTTTTTTTTACCTTTGCCCCTTTTGCTGCTTTAATTATAACATAAGGAACACGGTCACCAACAGTAGGTGCAGTAGCTGGATCTCTCTGCTCAAGAAAACCATGATTTTTCAGCAGCCGTAAGACACCATGTCATTAAGAATGGGTTGTGTGTCTTCAAGATATGGTAATAACATCTAGGGTTCATACCTTTCGCATCCTCTCAGCAAGCTCCACATGAGCAGCTTTTACCGCATAATCTTCTCCCGTTTTTGTCAAACCCTGTGCATCTTAAACAGTCAAAACAGTTGCAACACAGAATACAAAATTCATCTTAAAACAGCTGAATTTGCCCACCTTTGTTATGACAAGAAGAGACAAGTCGACCGCGATTCATTAATAGATCAGATATGGTGTTCTTGACATATTGGATTGCACCAGGAACATCACGGTCCACCAGTATTTTATGAAGACACTCAGTAACCAGGTTCTTTACCAGTAAACAGTTGTCCCTTCTCACAGTTTCAATACCTGCACGCAGCAAAACGAGACATTTGAAAAAGGAATAATAACTAACATCTTTGCATTCAAAAAGAATAACTAACATCTGTGCTCCATATCCAATGAAAATAGTTCATGTTTTTACACAGCTAAAACAAAAAGGAATACCTTTTTGCATCCATTTTGTCAAATTTTTCAGGATTTGTCCAGTACAAACCAGCATATCTCTTCTTGCTGATTAGAAGGTAAGGAAAATATACTTTCTCAAACTCCAATTTGATGGGCTGTGAGAAAGATGTGATAGGCAACGTGTGAGTTGGAACTTAAATGAAAACGAAAGCTTAGCTGGATACATTACAGATCTTCTTTAAAAACAAACGTTACAGACCATTTCAGAAAAATTGTCATCCAGGTCAGTTATAAAAATATGCACCACAGGAAGATAGCATGAAAAGATCAGGTAACTCCTAGTGCCCATTTATAAGATAAGTCAACTAAGGCATCACAAAAATTATAGTTAGAAAAGGCAGTCACGTTGTGACAATAAAAGATGTAGATAGTGTTTAGCCCTTCTAAAAGGAGTATGGACAAAATTTTCACTCTATTTTGATCACACTGTTTCAAAATTCCTATATTGGCCAGATGGGAAGAGAAGTGCAGAGTACAGACAGATAGATTAGAACACAGATAAGAATTGGAGCTAATAAAGCTAGAAACTACTATGAGAGGCAGTAACCTTGCAGTTAGATGTTTAAGGGTTCAGATTTGTTTTCTTAAAAAGGAGCATTCTCATAACTGGTTTCATTGTTCCAAACAAGTTTCAGGAGGTCATGGTTGGAGCTTGATCGCAAAAAGGTCATGGATGGTATCAAGTATGACAGTTCTACAATGAGGACAGACATGTTCTACTCAAATGCTGTATGACTCGTTACAAAGCCTCATGTTTGTAAGTGTTTCTCTGTTCACCTTGGTAAAGGTTCCACTAATATAATCTGCAGCTTCTCTTCCTAACTTCATAGAATCTTCAACCGTAGAAGCACCAAACTGTACCATCACAGAATCAGTGTCCCCGTAAATTACCTGTGAAGTCACCAAATTTGATGTATCAGAAAATGGGTAAAAGGCATCTTTGAACCTAAAAATAAGCAGGCAGGGAAGCTTGCTGATAAAAAAACTGGCTACAGTGCTAATACCTAGACTTCCAAGAAATTGAACATAAGGGAGGGCAAATATCATGAGAACAACACTTCAAAAAATATCATGAGAACGAAGTCTTGAGCAATGCTCGTGGTTCTGGAGTGCACGGTGAAGCTCTAATTCAGTATCACTAGTTGAATCAAATTTACATGTGACCAGTGCATAGTGTCAGTTTTAGATAGTGGTTTGCATGGGTTGTTTTATTATTATTATATATATATTTGGTTGCTTTTTGAGTTAATGTCCCTAGATCATAGGGCTGCAATACTGATAGATCAATCATGAAGATACAGGGTATCACATAGTACAAGGGCAAAAGATGAAGGCTTGAACTTTGTGAGATCAAGCAGAAAAAGTTAACAGGGAATCTAACAGAGTTGTATAAGTACAACACAACACTACTTTACCTCTGCATTATGCTCATAACCTCCTACTGTTGTGAATTTATCTTCAACAAGCTTTTTTGTATGTTCAATCATTTGTCGTCCTGTGTGATCAAAATGCTTCAGTGCAAGAAACTTGACATCAAAATAGCTAGCAAACCATACAATGAATTTCTTTTTTGAATTTTTACAATGAATTTCTTAACTATGTTAAACTAAGGCTTACCATAGCTGGTCACGCTTGAAGAAATCTCTAAGCAAGGTAACTGACCAACAGTTGCTCCAGTGAAACCATAAACTGAGTTTGCACTTATCTGAAACATAAGCAATTCAACAATGCCATTATTCAAGCAGTTCAAATTTGAATCAATGCTTTGATGGAATGAAGAGGGAAAAGATATGGAAGTACTTTCAATGCAAGCTGACGACCATCAAGAACAGCCCTTTCGAGTGGGTCCTTTGCTTCCTGAACAAATAATTGGCAAGTTTAACATGGGAAAGAGTTAGCATTGCATGAATATCTAGCCTTTTGCAAACTGCAAGTGTGGAAGATCTTTTAATCTGTCTCCGTTCTAAATTGTAGATCTTTTTGGATTTTCTAGGTCATAGCTAGCTATGCACCTAGATATAGTAAAAGATTACTCCCTCCGTCCTAAAATACCTGTCGTTTTAGCTTCGAGAAATAACTTTGACTAGATATATATTAAAAATATTAACATTTATGTTACATAATTAGTATCATTGGAAAGATCTTTGAATCTAGTTTTTAACAAATTTATTTGGAGATACAAATATTGCACATTTTCCACAAATCGAGTCAAACTTGCGGCACGGAAACCAAAAAACGACAGTTAAATTGGAACGGAGAGAGTATGTATCTAGAAAAGCCAAAAGGACATACAGTTTTTCTAGAAAAGCCAAAACAACTTACAATTTAGAATGGGGAGTACAAGTTTCTTACAGATGCATTGAGAAAAATACCTTTAAATCTGCTTTTGCCCTTTTTTCGAGCTGCTAATAATTCTTCAAGGATCTCAGGAAGTATACCCTAATATTGTGTTCATAAGCTTTGTTAGACAACACATCTTCTGTACAGAACACCTATTATCAAGACAGGATGCAAATACCTTTTGTAGTTCTGGTTTCACAAATATTTCACCAGATGGGGTTTTTATTGATGCTTTCTGGAGGTAAGTTGAGTTTAGGGCCTCCTCAGGGGCACCTTCAAAATTAAATAATAACAAGTGATTTGTCATCCATTGTAGAGTAGAGACCATAAGTTTTTTTAGAGCATGCAGCAATAATTATAACTATATAAGCATCAGAAATCCACAGAAATATTACCAAAGTACAGTAGCAAAGGTTATATGCCATCATGATGGATGGATACAAAAAGCGAAAGTCCAAAGTTGCGATAGGCTTCTCATAAAAATCCAGCCCTTGCCTCCAAAACCTAAAAATTGAAGGGGTAATAGATTACAGCAAATCCTTATAGTACAAAGAAACAAAACTAAATTGTTCATTACGATCAATTAAGAAGGTGGTTTAAACTGATGAAAATTCCTTGCCTCGCAGATGGAAAGATTGCTAGCATACACAAAAGCATGTTTCTAGAGTGGAAAACCCTGCGTATGTATTTCACTTCCACATGCATCAAGAAAAAATTTTGAAGCGTGGATAGCTCAACTAGTCATCTACATTTTCTTTAGATTGTGATGACAAATATCTATACCCTCAGTTCAAGGCAAGCAATGCAAAGATAGTTTCAGTGTGTAGAGCAAACTAAAAACTTTTGTAATAGGCAAATACAAATATCCTAATAACTGCAATAGCTGTGGCCAGGAAATGACAAATGGGCTACAGATGTGCAGATAATGTCAACTTACAGTTGCACCCTCAAAGGTATCTTGCCGGACCCTTGACCCTTTATATTTGGTATAACAAGGTTTTTCTGTTTTGCTTTCCTGAGTAGTTGTGAGAGCACCTGTGGTACAAATGAAACTATTGTTAGGGTACTCTCATGTGATATTTCCAATAGCATGATTGGCTTGTTCTCACCTTAATACTTTGTCCCCTTGAAAGTAGAAACGAAATGGGAACACCAGTGACCCTCGCCATTTCCACATAATTGTAGATATACATCAATTTATCTAACAGTCTTTGAGGAAGATAAGCATCCTGTTTTTACGAAGGCAAAAGTCAAAACTGGTTTGATGTAGGCTCCAAAAATGCTAAATATCAGCTTACACATTTTTCTTGAACAAGTAGGAGAGAAATCAGCTGATACAGTGAAATCGATAATAGCACTGTTTCATGCTATCTTGTAACTAGCTACTGACAGACCTATTGGCCAGTAGGAAGTTGAAAAGAAAACACACAAATACTCACTGATGGACCACGTCCTTTGCAATAAATCTGTGATCCAATTAATGTGCATGCCTGCATGCAACCAAGGAGCGGCCACGATGGCCCAGGTCCTCCGCGGTGACGCAAGTAGGCAACAAGGAGTGGCCATAATTTCACGCAATCCATCCGAGTCACGCACACAGTGGACCACTTTAGACGAATTTGCTTAAACGGAGGAGATCAATAGATGGAGTATACTGTAACAATTTTCCAAACCCCTAGTGATGCTGCAAAACTTCCAAAATGCAAAACTGGTGCTCAAACATTGACACTGTACTTGTTAATGTTAAAAGTGACGTGTAGAACAATACTATGTAAGTATTTATTTATTTATTTGGACAAATTGGTCCAAATGATTCTGGGGCGCCACTTAAAAGCTCCATCAGTAACAATAACAAAGTGGAGATGGTTTGAAGACACCCAGAGCCATTATTCGGTAGCAGCCCTATCTGAGTTGGGAGTTGGGAGTTGGTCCAGATGACCGTAACTTATTTTGTCTTCTGGCACCAATGTAAAAATGTAAAAGTATAGCCCGGTGATCACGAGCTAGTGGTGTAGGCGTGTGTGCATGCATGTACGCTGTGTATGGCTATTTTGGCCTAATTCTCTCTTAATGCATTGATATGCAATCCTCCTGCATATTAGAGGAAAAAAATAATAAAGTGGCCACAACTTACCAACACACTCTGTAAAACTAAAACATCACAAGTTTAGTAACAATTAAAACAAAAGGGTATGTATAGTTGACCTTCAAGCAATAAACTGCCAGCGCCTTACGTGTCTCTGGGTTTCCATTTTGAAGATCGGATATAATTGAATGATGAACATCTTCTTTCTGCTCAAAAATTCAATAATTATTAGGAAATAAAAAGTAAAAGGTTCCTCAAAATCAGGAAAGAATATTAGAATCAACAATTGTTAGTAAATAGTATAAAAAGTGATATAACAAATCCATCTACATAGGTAAAGAACATCAATTTTCTAGAAGACTGAAGACATGCCATGCGATCAGAAATATAGAGTCAACAACACCAACAGAATAAGAACCACAGCAAAAAGCCTTTTATCCGAAGCCAAAACGCAGCAAAATGATTATGAGTACAACGACTGAAAGCAACATAGAGAACTTGAGATGTTTGTACTTACTTGCTCCCCAAGGAAGTGTGCCGATACAGAGTTTAATGAATAAGAACTCAGCTTGTAATCCCGTTGCATAGCCTGCATCATATCCAGGTAGTGAAGATAAACAAACATATGAAATAATCTCATGAAAAACAACAAACACTGATTTAATTGTCAAGACAAAGTAGATCACAACCTGCAGGAGATCAAATTGCACTCTTCCTTCAATAGTAACATCCTTACTTTCCACACACACCATATTGCCTGGAAAAGTACAACCTCATAATTATATTTTCATTTTACGTGAAAAAAAACCTTGATAAATCTTCCATTTTCATTTCTATTACATGAGAGCTTTCATTTCCGGTTGCAACTTGCAAGTCAAGAAAGTCCAAAGCATTAACATTTAGTAAGTCACGAAAAATGGAAAGAATTGTGACACATAAAACTGAAGAGTTGGGAACTAAGGATTGTGAAAACCCTGGACATGATGTAGATACAGGAGCCTAAATCTCTCTATGGATCACAAATTTCAATCAGGTTTGTGCAAAAAGACAGAAATACAGTGGATTTCATGATGCAGATAATATGACTAACCATAGAAACTGTGAATGCAATGTATGAAATATGAACACATTATAGCTCATTATAGGTACCATAACATCTAAAAAATAAAGCGACTTTTCTCCTTAAGACAAATGAGCAAGATTTGTATGCCAGCTCATTCAGAATCAGAAAAATAGATGTATACGCTAGAATCAAATATAGCACACAAATGAAAACATGAGATACACATGCAAGCAGGCAATAAAACTAAGCAACATAGTGCTTCCATGGTATGCTAGCCACCCCTCCCCCCAAAAAATGTATAAATATGTGACTATAAAGGGACTGCAGAATATATAACACATATTTTTATTGACTAAGACAATTGCATAATAAAGGCAAAGTAATAAATATTAAATGCATAGGAAGAGAAAAGCGACCTCGAGGAAAAGGTTGTATCACGGACACGAACACGACTATTTCTGATTCGGCCAAGTATTGGAAACTCCGCTATCTTGAGAACCTCAGCCCTCTGCAAATATATGTAATCAAATTGTACTAAATATGGATGATTGTCAAGTTGGCCTAAAAAGAATCTGAATACTCGGCAAACATTATTGTACCTCAATAAGATAAGGCATGTCAAATTTGCAAATATTGTATCCAATTATGATATCAGGATCCACTTCACGTATGAAATCCTGCAAATTATTTCCAAATAAGTACCAGATATTTTTTTGATCAAGTCTTTGTCTACAATAAGAAACTGCTTTTGAGGTTTAAGTGTGTTTGTTTTAACTTTTTCTTTTTTGAGGAATAATAATATTTAATTTTAGCCAAAAAAAAAAACAAATGTTAAGTGCATATAGCAAGTAAAAAGGCAAACAAATACAAAATGTAGATACAAAAGGTAAAGAGAATGAAACCAATACAGGAAATGAAGAAAAAACCAAGGATAAAAGGCTATAGATTTGTTTTTTCAAAGAAGATAAAGGCAATATACAAACATACATCATGTTCAACTGAATTTGACAACTCCAAAGACAGCAGCACATACCCTCCATGCAAGTAGAATATCTCTCTCTGCATCAAATGACATAACATCAACTCCCACAATGGGAGAGCATGATTTAAGAGTCATGACATTCGGACAAAAAGGTTGGCCTTCTCCTTGATGTGTAACCAAGTTAGCTATCTATTTAAATTCAAAGGAGTAAGTCAATAAATTATAACCATAAAGACCTGTATTGAAACTAAATGGTAACAAGTATCAGGTACATGAATAATGAGCTCAACCTGAATAACAGGATCATGAGTTGGTTCTGGGGAAATGACCTTTGCGACCAGCACATTCAATATCAAAACTTAATATGCGAAACGGGGCCATCTTAGAATATTCTCCTTCAGCAGCATGGCTTACCAGATCTGAGTATCTGTTAGTTGTGTTAAGAATAGACATAACTGAACAACACCACAGTTCAGTAAATAGATGAAGCATTCAGAAGGATACAGGCAATCTAGCTCTAGCTGACAATAGGACATGACACGGGCTGCTTTCCTGTATTTCCCAGCAGGAAGTTCAATCCAGTTGCCACCAACAATATTGCAATCAATCATGAAACGAAGGGCAAAGAGAATGTTGCTTTCATATGTCAGGAAACTCTTGAGCCAAGGCCTTCAATCGTTATTCCCCTTTCCAGGATACCTATAATGTGCGAACAATTTAAGCCAGCAAAAAGAGGGGAAAAAAGTGACTAGTAACTTGGATGATCAGAGGAATAAAGCAAAAATCATAAATTCACATGATAATACATTGAGATGGAACCAAAAATAAAGTTGCTCCATATGTTATCCATTAAATAAATAAAAGGTAGTAGGGTCAATCTACAAGACTTAGCAAAGAGTGCCACTAACCACGACAGCTAGCAACCATGGTAGGCAAAGCGACTACTATCTTGAGGAAAGGCTGAGATTGCTGCGTTTGGTAATGCATAATTGTCTGCTTCTGCACAAGCTCAACTCTCTTCACGAACCTTGGAACATTGCTGCTTCTATTTGACTCCTTCATCCTTCCCTGTAGTACAGTGAAGCAACCATAAAAAACCATGTACTGCCAAAGTACTATGTTTCCTTAGATGCTCAGTTCAAGGTAATGATTGTAAGTACAAACCTCTAGTGTTTGGTGAAATCGTGATATATCATCAGGACCCATCCCTGAAGGACAGCCAATATAGAAATATGGCTCAAATCCATGCACCTGACAGCATATGCTGTGACCTAAAAATGTTACAGGGGTAGCTCATAGGTCAGCAAAAACCATATGACAATGATAATTCTTTACTGAAAGATAATAGGGTACTCAAGATATTACCTTCTCTGGTAACACCAAAAATCCTGAGTATGGCTGCCGAACCAGATGAGTTGGGGAGCAATTCTCTGTGGCTCTCACCAATAACATAATCTATTTCCAACTGCTGAAAAGCTACAGACAGAAGAGTAGTAAACGTAAGATGAAGACAAATATCCTGAATATATGTTCATCAAGTTCAAATTAAAACAAAATTAGGTGACTATCTATTTAAGCAGCAAGAAACCTTGTATCTGAATGAGCATTGAGCATGTACAAGTGGACTGTTAAACAAGCCCTGAGTTTAAACTTATAAAGCTCATAATTCATAAGTGAATCAAAAGTTTATATAAACATATATATGAATATATATAAACGTAAGTTTGATAGAAAATATGTTCAATTCATAAATTAATTCAGAAGTACCAACATTTGGAAAACTGAAGTAATCTTATGATCTTCTCTATCATGATTGATTATAATATCCATCTCAAATTGGCAGGAGAAACAATCAGAGTTTTGAGCTAGGACTATGAAATTTTACAGGGCAAAAAATAGAGGTCTATGAGATACTTCTGGGAAGGCAGGAGTTGTACTCATCTTTCAAAATTAAAACTCTTAACCCTTAATTTCAAATTTACATCTATGATTCAACGATTGCAGCTAGTTGTACTATCAATCATAATTAGGAAAAAAAAAAAATCACAGTTTTGAAGTGCACCAAACACTGAAAATGTGCCTTTCTTCCTGTCACAACTACCCTGGGATACAAAAATGGCAAATAATAAATAACTTCACTAATCAACCTGATATACAAACGCAAATATTAGTCCAAAAGAATAATTCCTCGCTTTTTTGGCCTGCAGATGAACCAAAGCACCATGATCCAAAGTTACTGAACACTACAAATACCAAGAGAAGCCACAAGAACGCACAAAATTTTGCCAAGCTCCAGATCGATCAAGGCAACTAACTAACACGGTAATACCAACTAACTAACACGGGAATACCAAAAAAAAGAAAACCCTATCCAAATGACAGTAAATCATTCTCAATTCGCCAAAGTAGTACTGAATCAAAACCCAACGCACTCCCGGGTCCCCACGCAGCCTGCCAGACCCAAACCAACCCATCTCGGGACACTGAATCCATTAAGACCGGTATCAGGAGGGCGAGCGCCGGGAGAGAAAAAAGGGGACCGGGTCGTACCGACGGTGCGGGAGCACCCGGTGGCGAGGTCGGCGGGGAGTGCGGGGCGCTTCCACCGTGCCAGGCGGGACGCGAGGGCCTCGTCGCGCTGGAGCATCAGCAGCGCCGCTTCGTCCTCCGCGAGGATGGACTCGTCCAGGAACACATCTTCGTCCATCATGTCCTCCTCTGCGACCGCGGCCGCCGCCGCCGCGGGAGGTGGAGGCTGCGGCATGCCGGGGCTGGGGTTAGCCCTCTTCGCCGCCGCCCCGAGGGAGCGGAGGGCGGGGGACCCCGACGCTTGCCGCCGCGCCCGCCTGAGTTCATCGCCGGATTGGGGACGGGGGTGGGACTGGGAGTGGGAGTGCCAGGGGGAGGCGGAAATGCGGGGACTGCCGAAACTGGGGTTCCCGCCATTGCTGGGGAGGTAGGGTTTAATACGAGAGTGGAGGAGATACAGAATACGCCTCCCCTATAATGGTTACGTCAATAGTACAGACGTTAACTATATTTTAGAATTTTTAATTGCATTGTTTTTCCCAAGTAAAATTTTTTTGATCCTTTTTGAAAATTTAGTTATGTTTCTTGGATATTTAAAATTTTTGTAGTCCAGTTGGATGCTTGAACTTTTGATTTATTCAATTTAGGCCTTGTTTGGTTACGAGGGAGTATCTATCTATCTTCCTATTTCTCTGTGATTTCGTTGAAGCCACATCAGTGAAAAGTCTCACAACTCACTGAGGCTCAAAATTACACAACTGAAGCCCAAGCGTCTTCTCGCATCATCCTTATCGGCTCATGTGGCTCTCTACCTGTCCTCTGATCTCCTCCACCCAATGGTCGAGTCAGCCAGCAAGACAGTAAGAAAATGTTCTCTCTTTTATCCTGCCATGGTTCATCGATCAATTCCATGTGGACAGCCGTGAACTACGGAAGCGATGAGACTTAGTCTATCGCCAGAAAAATGAATGGTAAGCTCATGTTTGTTTACTAGTATTCAATAAATTGTTCTTTATGTCTGTATAATAATCTGTTCTTTAGGTATAGACCGTAATTATTTTTCCCATCATCGCTATTGTTTTCTATATTTTTTCATGACAACTAACATCCGTCTCTAAGAAATTTATATGTTTTCTTATCTTTTGTTTTGTACTATGCACATTCATATCATAATCCTATGATTTTTTTTTTTTTTTTTTTACATAGCCAATAATTCCATTGAGCTCTTGGCTATAAATTCTTCAGGATTCATAGAATTTTTTTTTTCTACAATATAATCTATTTCATAACAGCAAACGGACAGGGTATTCACCTAGTTTAATCCATAAATTACCAAACAAGAGGACTAATGGTCTTATTTTTTTTAGTCTTATTTAGTCATATTAGTCCATTAAGAGAACTAATGGTCTAATTTTTAGTCTTATTTAGTCATTAGTCCATTAGAGGTGCTAATTGAGACTCTTTTGGTCCAAATTTTCAGCCCATTTAGTTTCTATATAGTATTTGTGTAACAAATTAGTCTCTTGAGCCAAATAACTTTAGAAACTAGTAATATTTAGCCCCTATATAGTCTCTAGCCCTAGTCATTTGAACCAAAAGCAGACCCTTATTACCCTTTTTAACAACCGCTTTGTGCAAAAATGAAAGTTTTTAAAAGTGAGAGGGTTTTAAAAAATGGTTCTATAGATTAAGGAAAATGGAACGACCATGATTGTCGAGTCAGGTGAATTAAACCTTTTCCTATGACGAAGCCTTAAAAAGATCAATGAAGATGGAATCCCTTTTAAATGTGAATTGAGTTAAGCATCAAAGATCTACTAGATATATGCCAATGTGTTTTTTTTTTTTTTTTTTGGCAAACGGGTTCATAGAATCCATGTTTCATTAAGACGAAAAGAAAAAGATTTACAACATCAACCAACTATAACTGCTTCAAGCCATTGGCAAGATGTTAGCATGCATGAGTAGCCAAAATTTATCGATCGGCTAGAGCAAAAGCCTAGTAGTTACAAGGCAAGGCAAGGACTATACGGCCACATATATAACTAGGCAAAAGCGATGGGACTGCTTAGCCTACTCGATGTCCATCATCGCATTCGGCGGTCGCCGACCTCTACCCAAAAAGAGTCGCCATGGCTCCCGCCTAACATGGAGCGCGTCATCTTGAGTTATCGACAACCTGGTGAAACTCCTTAAAAAGTACGCCTCGAGGCTTCTATGTCAATAACCGAATATGCACGCATGACCTTGAGGGACTTTTGTATTGTACATAGGCACATGAATCAAGTCTTCGTTATAGAAACCAGTTAGGGCCGCGGTCACGTGAGCTCTGAGTAGAAGATGATCGTATCGGACAAGGACGCAGCGTGAGCAGAGATCAATGCTTGGTATCATCAAGTGGATTATGACAATAGTCTTTTTAGATGTAGAGACAAAGATTTGGTTCAACTCTTAATGCATTTTGGATTTATATATATTTTTCAATATAAGTTTAGCGGAGGTCAATACCGGTCAATGTGCATCTAGTGATCATATGCTATGGTACTCTATACCCTCGTCTCTCTTCCTCTTTCCCACGTATTTCATCGAGCGGGTTGTGTGTGACGAAAAGGTTAGAGTAGTAATTACTCAGGAATTAAACAATTTCTCAGTCACTTGCTGGAACATAGCAAACCGTAAAAAAAAAAATTACTAGACGATCCTCAGTTAAAATAGATAACAGGCGATAGATTTCAGTCACTGGAGTGAGAAAAGGTAGCCGTAGCCGGTGAATACACCTTTCTTGCTGTTGATGTTCTACAGACAAAAGATCCTCTACCCTCTTCCTGTTGCTCAGAAAACTCTTTTGCCTATTATCATCATCATGACAACACATCTTCACCTCACCGAACTGCTCAAGTGTCTCTCCCTTTTGCCGACAGCTTGGCACCGCACTGGTCCTGAACACTGAGCCCGATTTCAGACTGTTCTTGGATGGAACCACCTGAATCATGAGATGGATGCTGCAATTCCCATCTATGCCCAGGTTGATACAGAACTCTTGAAGGGCGGCAACTGGCACTGATGGAGACCCTTCAAAAAAAAATGGCACTGATGGCAACCCACTCTTCACGTGAAGTCTTTTCAGGTACCAAACTGAAGAGCCACCACAATTCATATACACCTGGAGCTGCTGCCATTCACGTTTAGGCTGGAGCAGAGCTGTTGAAGCTTGCCCTCCAAGTCCTCTATGTGGATGACACTATGGCAGTGACTTGTACATTGGTGGTTCTTGTGGCTGGGAGGCGCGGAGGTGGATACACAACACAGAGCTAGTAGATTTCTGTGTTGCCGTTCATCTTGTATTCTTGTACCTCTAGTAGCCTGCAAAAAAATATATGCAGTGCTGATGCTCAAAAAAAAAAGTTTGCAGTGGTATGGCAAAATGAATGGATCTGCTGGAGAGGCCAAACTGCTTGATCTGTCATTTTGCACCTTCTGGCCTCGCAGCTCTGCCCTGCTTTGCCAATTGCCAGCCACAAGCTGGTGGAACCTGTTGCTGCAGCGACAGTGAGATGGATGGGGTGCAGAAGTGAAGTGAGAAAAAAAGGTTACAGCTAATTGTTAAATACTGTACTCCAAAGTAATTGTCTCATCGTTATGACTTGCCATACGTTCCACCATTATCCATTCTGTAAGTGCCTTTTACCTTTTCTCATTCGTCTATTGCATCATCATGTGGAGGAAAGCTGCCTCGCACCAAAAGTAAGTTATAAATTGCAGTAGACATGCTTGCAGTGAAAGAAACAGTGGCGTGGCTGTGATCTACTGAACTATAGGCCTAAATATGAGTGTTGTCTATCATATCAATGAACACCTCAACAATCTTAATAAAATGGTAAAAAAAAATAATTGGCTGAACTCAAATTCATCTCAGAAAGCCGAGTGGATGATGCACCAGTGCACGAAATGCAAAGTGCAGACCATAAATTATTGAGGCTCAAGAGGCTACACTGGGATTACAATGAAATATTACAAGACAAATTTTAACACGAGGTGCACGTGATGGAAAACTGCACCGGTTGGTGAGCACAGGAGCAGGTATGGAGCGTGGACCACTGGCTAGACAGTACTGCCGGTCCACCACTGCTCTGTAGTACCACTCCCCATGTGATTGACCAGTGTGCCTTCGCTACCTCACAATGTACGGGCCGTACCTTTTTTAAAAGGTAGCAGCATTAGGACAAATGTGGGTAGGGTAGAAACAAAACAAATTAATGAACTCCAGTAAAAACCCTGCAGCCTGCACTAAGCACACACAGAAATAAAACTTTTGAGAACAAAATAGAGGCGTAATGTACCCAATGTAAAGAAGCTACTGGACAGGGCAGCTGCAAGCCCAAAATAATTGGATGCAGCATCGAGACGGCCTTCCACCAAAATAACAAATGTGAAAGCATATTTAAACTAGACTAGAAAGAACCCAAGCCACATAAGAAGTAAAACAGCATCAATGGCAGAGGGAACAATGCAAGCATATAAGCAAATAGCGTAAAAATGGGTTTAGTAAGCGAAGTAAAACAGCATCGATGGAATTCCATGGTTTTTAGTTTACATATTTATTTATAACCTCTATTTGTAGCCTGTTTGTTGGTAGCCACACCTTCCCCACGCCAGTGCGCCACACTATTCATACCATAACTACAGCTTGCCGAACATTTTGTAGCCCCTTGCCCTACACGCCACTGACTCACGCCCTGTTCGTTTGGACTACCAAATCTTATCGGTAGGTCATTCAACGATATTTTCTACCAAGTATGCGCTTTCCGGCGGTATTTTCTCTCACAAAGATAGGTCGTGATCCCTTTCTCCGAGGAAACAAATCAAAGCAAGCCAACCAAAGATCAAACAAACGAACAGAGCGTCAATTTTGTCCTAGACTTGCCAACCTTTTTTTGGGCAGCCATAGGCATCAACCAACAAGCTAATGCTCTAGCAACTGTGGATGGGGTAGGACTAATTGCTAATTCAGTAATTATAATAAAATGGTCATGCACTCCGTGCTCACCAGTGATGCTATGCTCTATGAACTTTGTGGACGGGGTAGGACTATTTGTTAAATTAGTAATTGCAATAAATTGGCCATTTACTCCACCAAGACTGTAGCACATAGGCCAAGGACTATGTCAATGAAGAATACAAATAAATGCAGCCTTAATTCTGAACACAGACCCCCCATTAGTACTACAGACCAAAAAGTCTGATTGGCTACATAGATACTGTTACAGTGCAGTGGAATGGAAGGACCAGCGAAAAGCATGTACTAGAAAGGACAAAAGGAAATTTAAGAGAAGTACGGAGTGCATTAGCTCATAATAAAAATATGTAGCTAATCATGATTTGACCATAGATGCTCTTAGAAAGTTTGGAAGTAGAAGCTACCTGAGCCATTGCAGTAGACAACCACATTGTATCAGCATGCTAATAACCCTGTCTAGTAGTTCCATAAAGTTCAAAATAAGGGAAATCCAAGAGCAGTAGCCTAAACATCCATGATCCATTTCAGATGCACAGCCATTTCATCATCTGAGATATGATTAGTTCTCACTACACTCAGACTCTCTAAAACGTTAGAACTTTCCTTCAATAAGAATGGACCATATAAGCATTCATCTGATAACCAAACATTAGAAACATGAGTGCAGGGTCTTAAACACATTCTGCAGAAATGACAGGAAGGACAAGATATAACTTGAAGACCGACGACACACCTGAATAGAGAGAGTGCAGACACCGATTGCCAAACTTTACAGACACCTGAATATATCTCAAGTTTTTAATTCTTCATAAAACTGCTACGTAAAGCTAAATCAGTATGCCCATGTCAAAGATTCAATTTTTGTTGATTTACCAAATTGGACCTAGTGACTCTAACTGTGGAAAGATGCTCCATAAAAATTGGGTTATGGATCTTCTAAAATTTAGAGTTATTCATATCGAATAAAGAATGCCATAAAGGTCAACACTCACATGGGACCATACTTTGGTTATGGTAGTCTCTCAAAGAACTACACAAAGCTCAAGCTCAAAACTAACACACAGGAATATATTGAAACTGCAGCAACAATTATAAAGGGCGTACCCAGTGTAGAGAGCTCCCACTATGTGCAGGGTCTGGGGAAAGGTGTCAGTGGCAAGCGTTATCCTCGCCTGTGCAATGCGAGGAGACCGCGACTCGAACCCCGACCTTCCAGTCACCGGCAGCAAGACTCTACCGCTTGCACCAGGCCCGCCCTACATTGCGGCAACAATTATACCAAAAAATAGAACAGAAAAAGGAAGTCATCTCTGAGGTCAAAATAGAACCAGAAGTTGTGTACTAGAAGAACCCATCACCCATGGAATCCTAAATTGGTAAATCCCCCAATCCTCGTAGAACATTTCTTTCATGTTATTCTGTAGTTACTGCTAACCCAACTTTGTCTGAGACTAGAATGCTTTGCTGCTGTGTTATTCTAGTCACTCTAGGTAGACCAGTTATTCACAGACAATATTACCCTGTTAGCTAATTACTTAAGCGTACAGGCCCCTTCAATAAAAAAATCATTTATCAAGTTGCAAGAAAATTACTCAAAAGAGCTAAGGGCAGCATTGCAAACAAGAGTTGTCTCCGCCCTTAACATATATACAACATATCCTTCAGATTGAAACCACATATCTTAACAAAGTTTGGAGTGTGGATATACATCAACAAGGGTTCAATAATAAAATCATGCCCCTCCACTACAAGGTCAATCCCAGTAGCCCCACCACTAATTTACACAAAGTAGGATATACCTTCTTTTCCTCACCAGCATAAGCGATCTTTTCTGAAGCAGCATATCACTCTCTTTTTAAGATATTGTAAGCATCCTCTTATTCCTGTGTTTTACAAGTTGGCAATATAAATAGAGAAAATAGATGGGTAAAGTACTTATTTGAACAAATCTGTTCTATAATGATTGCAGACTAGACAATAGCAAATATTAATGGGGAAAAAACTGGCATTAATGAAGAAACCACAATAGACCAGTGGGTTCCAGTGTCAGTATTTAAAATGTAGTAAAATGCTTAGTGATTACTGACACTTGCTCTGAAGGTATACTTCCAAGTGTGCATTTCTATTGGTATTAAACCAAGTCTAAAAGAGTATGCTGACTTACATTTCCACATCTGAAGCAGCACAGATAGATGCATTGAGTCAAAAAAAAAAAGCGTTATATTGCATGTTAATAGTCAAGTGGTCAACATGTTGCTTACAACAGAACCACATAAATTTTATCACTCGTAATATATCTTCAAACACTAAGCTACATAAATCAAAAAATCCATTTCCACAACTTCACATCAAGTATGATTCCTTGTACCTGGACATCATTAGGTAGCCTAAAGTTTCAAAAATAATTGACCAAATTCAAAATATGAAGGGTACACGAATATCACTGCTTCAAGTATACAAGTGCATAAAGAATGCTCAAAGATCTGGAAACCTTTACCAACATTATCCATATCATTTTACTATGCTGTGTGGCTCTATAGCTCTGCATGGTTCGAAGGATAAGGCAAAAGTGCAAAGCACTAAGGTCATATGGCTTTCACTTCACAAAAGGAGCACCATAGAATTACCACAAAGATGGTTTCACCGCCAAGGTACACCCCAGGAAGTACCTCAGTGGCCCCATCCTGCAAAGCTAGCTAAGAACACCACAACATTTCATCTCGTCTACCTCCACCACTAAAACTCAATGACCTAAACATTGAACAAAAACTACCACGACTCCTTACCAGTACAAGGTATAGCATTTTAAGGATGTAAACCGATACTATCAGCAACAGACTGTCAACTATATATATATTTTTTAAAAGGAAAAAAAGGCAGGATCTCTGCCATTCAGTAGAAACAGAGGTGTTCCAGGTGTTGCAGGCAAGTGTCAAGCAAACAGGAGAAGAAACTGACTAAGAGGAAGAAAAATACACACAGCCCCGAAATTGGCCAAGAAGCAACATAGTATTACTAATGGAAATAATGCAGAACTTATGGCAGTGCGTCATCTCAAATTTCTAGTAGGCTCGAGAAAAATTACTAAATAGCAAAAACTCACCTCCCCATCTGCATCTGTGCAAAGTCAATACTAAATTAAACTGGTTATAGTAGCCACACCAAACCAAACTGGAAGGTAATTCTAAAACAATCAGACACACATGTGCACACACTCATACAAAAGAGGTGGGCCGTGTGATATACAAACACCATTCATCTCGAAGACATTTGTGTAAAAAGGTCCAATTATCCCAGAGACATCCAGTAACAGCAGCATGCAATTTCCATAAAGAGTATAAATTCATAACAGCTCGCATTTCAACCACTATGCATGACTTCTTTAGTAATAATGTAATATGAATTGCAAAAAGAAAACATATATCAAACTCTGTATGCCTTGCAGACACTTTATCCCATGTCTGCTATCTAACAGCTAGAAATCTAAAACTATAGGAGCAGAAACTGAGCTACAACAACATTTGCTCATTAAGCTAAAACCTGACAAAGACCTCTGAATGCAATGGCTGGGTCTGAGCATCAGGCTCACTGAAAAATATCCGGGTATTTGCTGAAGCTCTTTCCAGATGCAATATTTCTTTTTTTAGAGAATCAGACAGCATATCTGACTGAATCTTGCGGAGTCCTTGAGGGTGATCCTCGTTAGGAGCAATCAGAAACAGTTTCTTCAGACTACTAGACTTTCTAAGCAGAAATCCTACTAGTTGCATCTCATTACGGTGCCCCTTGAAATTTGTCATCTTGGCTACGCAAAGGTTTTCTAATCCACCTTTTGGTGGGTCCTCCTCCGCCACCTTCAGGAAATTCTCAGTGAATGCATCACCGGTGTTTGTCGGGAGCTGCATGTCCAGTGGAGCACAGATCAGATATCCCTAAACAAACTAAGCAATCGTTTCATGAAAATAAGAGGGGGACAAAATAGAGACCTGCACAAAGAGGCGCTCCAACTGAGGACTCGGGCAGGTCTTGAGGAAGCTATAGATGTCAGCAAGGTTGGAGTTGGCCATCCCGAACATGAGCAAATGGAGCTCCCTCAAGCCATGCAGGTTGCTCTCCGTCACAGCCTTGGCTGTGAAAGAAGAAACATACTACAAGGCAAGGTGAACGAGTATAAGCGTCTAGGCAGTGAAATGTGCTGAAAGGAAATGGCACAGACGCCTGAGCAAACCTGGAGGGCAATGCTGCAGAGGGTGAGGACAGTGAGGTTCGACAGGCGAGGAACTGCGTAGGGCAAGTTGGTGGCGGGAAGGCCGGTCTCCGGCCCGCCAGAGCAGAGGTAGAGATGCTCAAGGGAGCCCTTAGCGCCAGAGAGGATGTTGCTGGAGAGGAAGGTGCCGCTGAAGCGGAACGACCGGAGGTGGGGCGCAACAGGGACCCGGAGCTCGGTGGTGCGGGAGCAGTCGACGACGGTGAAGCTCCTGAGGTTGGGCACCCCGACGTTGCTGAAGTCGACGCGGCGCAGGCGGCGGCAGTAACGGAGGTCAAGCTCCCGGAGGCGTGGGCAGGCGCCGACCATCCGGCGCAGCGCGGCGTCGGTGAGGAAGACGGGTGGAGGTGGATGACCTCGAGCGTGGCGACCATGGCGTTGTTGGTAGCCGTGAGGTTGAGCCCGCGCACCGACAGGCGCGCGCCAGCAGCGGGCTCCCCACGGGGAACTGCACGGAGAGCGTCCCGGGGCGGCGCGTACCCCGCGCGAGCCCCGGCCGGTGCCGGCACCACCGTCGACGCGGAGGTGCAGGTCCTCAACCTCGCACGCCGCCGCGTAGTGGACGCATCGGTTGAGGTCGGCCTGCGTGAGCTGGCCGCCATGGAAGGCGAGGGAGAATCCGTCGACGCGGCGGCGCCCGCGGCGGTCGATCCCCGCGAGCGCCTCAGCGCGCGCCGCCGCCGTCGCCGCGGCGCTGCCGGGCGGGATGCGGATGGTCACCGAGGACGGCTCCGGCCAGCGGTACGCCCAGAGGCTGCGCCACCGCGAGGAGAGCGCGCCGGTGCGGATGGCCGATTTGAGCGGCAGCAGGCTGAGAATCTGCAGGCGCAGGACGTCCGGAAGGTCCGAGATGCGGTCCTCTTCCTCCGGTTCCTCCTCGTGGACCCCTCCTACCGTCCGGCGCCGCTTCTCGCCGTGCCCCGCCATTCCCGCTCTCTATCGGCGCCGCATCGGGTCGGGGTCGGGGAGGATTCCACGCGGGGTAGGCCACGGCCGTAGGGGGTTCGGTCGGGCCGGGCGCGGCTACAGAGGTGTGAGCAGGGACGGACGGGGAGGAAACGGAATGGGGAGGGAAGGAGGAGGGAGGGGAGAGACGTGTGGAGGTGTCTCGCTCGCCGCCTGGCCGCTGCGGTGGCCTCTTCTTCTCTTCGGGCTTTCCCCTCTCTGCGTCCTCCCCTGTGCTGTGCGTGCCGTGTTGCATTCTGGCTGGCTGGCTGGCTACTTGTTGCTGTTGGTGGTGCCCCCGCTCCTGGTCGTCCGGCTCGCGCTTACTCCGCCCGCTCGCGACGGACCCCGCCGCTGCGTTGCGGTGTTGCTTTACCATCCGGCTTTTCGCCGGGTCGCCGGCTGCGACCTTTTCACACACACCACAAGTCCACCGCACCCGCGGGCCTGGGCCTCACGCCTGCCTCCATTTTTCTCTCGCCTGCTGCCGTTCACACCGCCCTCCTCATTTCTCACCCATTTTTTTTTTATCTGCTTGCAATTCTGCGCACTTCTCAACAACAAATATAAAATGCCTGCTAGTTTTGAGCCAACAAATATAAAATGCCTGCTAGTTTTGAGCCAACAAATATAAAATGCCTGCTAGTTTTGAGCCTTCAAATAAAATGCTTGCTACTTCTGCTTGTTTTTGAGAGGATCTTTTTTCACGGTCACTGTAGCTAAAATGGAGCATCAGTGATAGCGAGTAGAGGTGGGATAATTAGCGGGGTTGTGATAGGTGATACCATTGCTAGGATAGCTTTGAGGCTAAAATGGAGGTAATGCCGGAGATGAAAAAAGACAGTGTCTAGGGGGAAAGATGATGTGTGAGTTTGTGACGTGGAAGATCAAAAGGTTGCAACCAAAATTCTTGTATTTGAAAATTACTTGCTTTTTAGTTGACTGTGATTGTATTCTAAAAGGAAAAAAAACTTTTTCAATACGAGCTCTAGCACTCTCATGTAATAGTTTCTCCTTTTTTTTTTTGTGCATGTGCCTCCCTCACGGCCTCACACGATGACTCATAATTCTGCCCTAGAATAAGTATTTTTCTCCTCCCCCTTTCTATGTCCCTCCTTGTTATAGAGAGCATGTTCCGTAATATTTTGAGACGATGATCGTTTTAGTGAAAATCTAAAAATCTCCACATATTCCATTGCCTTATGCATAACTTGACTACACAAAGAAGAAGCCCAAGGATGCTTGTTGAAGGCAATAAGGTTGAGCATTTCATAAGTTTCTCGGACATAGAAGCTATGAGGAAGGCCATTCTAACAATGGATGACTCTGCAACAAAGATAATAGATTGGGGTAGAGGCATCATGCACATAGAGTGCTACGGAAGAACAATGAGCAACCAAAAGATGCAAAAATGGTAAGTGGTGAGGATGGCACAATGGTGATTGCAGAGGCACAATGCCATTAACGGCCATGGTAGGTGGTACACCATAGTTAGACAGGGTTATGCTGGAAAAAGAAGGCATCCTCGGAAAGAAGAGAGATGTTGCATGAAGAAGAGGAGTTTTTATTACCAATCTTCTCTATGACAAAGATCCCAAGTCAAAATATATAGATTCATATAAACTCATTGGTTACCTACGAAAAATAGTTGCTCCAATTTGGTTGATCGTGATACCGTGTCCCACTAGGACATCATGTTAGAACGAGGGAATCCCATGTAGCAACATCCTCGATGATCGGACCATATATACATATATGATATGATCATGCAATGCAACTATCAAGGTTTTTTTATCAATAAGCCAAAGAAAAAATCGTTAAGGCTTCGTTCGTTTGCAGGGAATTGGTTCCCAGCCGACGGGTCCCTGTTGAATTGAATGGCTTGACTGAACGGTGCCTAAAGAAAAACTTTTAGCTGGAGTACGTCCAGTCTTTTCATGTATCGTTTTCTCTTTCCCTCCCCCTCCGTAACTTTATCCTTTGCCAAATTCCTCAAACACACCTATTTTTCAATCCAACAATGCAACCACGTCTCGTTGTCGTCTATATTCCCCACTACCACAATAATATGCCAAGTAAATATATACTCAAAGGACAGATGCTGTTCACGTTGATGACGGCAGTATTTTCCATCGCTTTGATTACACCAGAAATTTTTTCACACACCCGAGCAAAAGAATCTATGTGCGCCATCCAAATCCAATAGCCATGCAAGCCGGTGCCTGCTTTCTCTGCTCCTCGATCTGATCTCAAATTCGTTTTAAGAACAAAAGAACAAGTAATGACTTTCAAATATTCTCCACGGTAATATACACATTACCAAAAAAAAAAAAAAATGTCCGTGTCGATTCCGGCTAGATTGGGCGGAATCGACACGTGTTCCTCGGCCTTCGAAGCTTCCGAGATGGCGTCACGACGGGCTGCGGCTTCGCCCGGCGACGACGAGCAGCGGCACGAGCGGCGGCGAGGTGGAGAGGAGGAGCCGTGGAGGAGGGGCAGTGGCCGGCGGCCGGTGCGCGCCGGGCGCGGCCGGCGGTGGGGCGGCGTGTGGGGCGCGCGTGGGCGCATGGCGGGGCGGCGGCACGGAGAGTTGGAGAGCGAAAGATATTTTTTATTTGCTTGCTTATCCCCTAGAGATTACATGTCTCTTGCTTATATAGCCCGACTAGTGGGACTTGTAATCTAAGCAATCTCTATAAGGTTTCCTTATACGATCGGAATACCTTTTAACAAGCATATCCTAATTTATTCTTTCCTAATAAGAGTCTCCCTTATAGATGAGATATCCCCTTGCACACCAAAATTACCTAAGATAATCCTAACTTGAATATGAAGCAAACCGGGAATCGTACGGAGAGGGAAGGCGGCGGCGGCAAGGGGCGCCGGCCCCTTTATGCGCGCCCTGGCCCTCGGGCGGGCGGGGCGTGTCGTCGCCCATCTAGCCACTTTCGGGTGGTCCAATTCTGTTCATGACATCTCCCCACCGCTTCGAGAGGCGGCGCGTCCACGTGCCCCCCAACCCACCACGTAGTGGCGAAGGGCAGTCCGATCGGGGAGGTGACCACTCGGGCCCGGCGAAGGCGAGAGGACCGCGACTTGTCGTTGTCGTCGTTGACCGGGGCGTCCTTGCTCGGCGGCGAAGTCGAGGTGGAGGTTGCCGGTAGATGCTGAACTTGAAGCTCAAATGGGGTCGCACGAAGGACGCTCCGCCCATGCACGACGCATGACCTGAGGCGCCGAGGGTCCCTGACAGCTCGATCATCCGGGCGGGTCGGCGGAGGAGACGTGTAGGTGTAGGTCGCCGCATCGCCACCTTAGCATGGAGCCGCTGCAGAGACGTGTCGGATCGACGGGCGGCGGGAGGTGAAGTCGAGGAGGCAGCCCGTGAGTAGGTCGGCCGGGCGTGCTCACGGGCGGCCCCACTGGATCTCTCTGGGTCCCATGCCGCACCGACGGTGACGTTCCCAATGCGAAGAAGACGCCGCCATTGTTGTCGAAGAGGAGGACGGTGGCACCCTCGATCCGCTCGTCGGGCGTGCTGAAGGAGAGGAGGGCGTCTGGCCCAGGGAACGCCCCGATCCTCCCGAGGGCGATTGGGGAGGTGGAAGCTCATCGCTACGCCATGCGGCGGGACGTTCTCCCCCATCATGAAGTCCTCGGAGAAGCTCGAAGCGTGAGGGGGGATGTATTAGCGGTGGAAGTACCTCACGATGCCATAGTGGAGGCTCCACTCGGCGTTGTAGCCCGCGGCTCGATGGCGTTGGAGATGATCCCGAAGCTCCTTGTTGGTCGCGTCGGGCGGTGCGGCTCCGTGATCATGTCGTTCGGCGCCGAGCCGTCGATGTCGCCCATAGCAACAATGACGACGCTGGCCTGGTATCGCGATCAACCAGGCGGCCATGATGTCGTCGTCGATATTGCGGTGCGGCCGTGGTGGCCGGCGTAACCAGCGGCGCCGTTCTGGCGCCCGGTCGGCGTCGTCGTCGGCTCGTCGTCGTTATCTTGGCGGGGTCGATGGCCTCCTCCATCGAACGGGCTCGAACCACTCGAGTGCCGTCCGCGAGTGAGGTGCGCAAGCCCTCGACGAAGAGGCTGACGCGGTGGCGCTCCCTCAAAAATCCATGCGTGATGCATAGACCTCGAAGGCGTCGATGTAGTCGTCCAGCTTGCCCCCCTGGGAGGGCGGCGCGTATGCCCCATGGCGTCGAGGTGTCGGGGCGGGCCGAAGTGATGTCGCAGGCGCCTGGTGAACTCGTCCCACTCGAGCGGGGACTTCTTCTTGGACAGGTCGATGTACCAGACTGCAGCAAGACCGGTGAGGTGGAAGGCAGCGTAACTCACGTAGTAGTCCGGGTCGATGTCCAAGTTGAGCTCGAAGAAGAGCTCCAGCTTGCGAATCCAGAGGTCGGGGTCGTCGGTGCCGTCGAACTCCTGGACTTGCAGGCGCGTGACGTAGCGGGGAGGGTGCAATGCCAGGTGGCAAAGACGGCGGTCTTTGGGCGCCGCGGGTGGCGCCGGGAGAGAGACGAGGGGCGCCGCAGGTGGCGCCCTGGGGAGGGGGGGGCACCGCGGGTGATGCCATCTCTGCGGGAGAGTCCTGCGCGGTCGCAGGTGTCGGAGGAGAGAAGAGGGCGATCCGGTCTTCGGTGTCGCTGAGGATGACGTCGATGACAGCCGGTGCGTCACATATTGGCCACATCTGCCTCCTCAAGCGGGAGGATAGCAAGGTCGGAGCCGACGTCGAGGTCCGAGGAGGGGAGGGGGTGGCGGCTAGGGCTGTGCCTGGGCCGGCCCTGTGCCAGCGGCGGCGGCTGCCGCTGGGCCGTCCTCCAGCGTGGTCGTCGTACGTGCTGGGATCCTCGAGGTGGTGTAGGCGTGCTCCATACGACCTGAGTGTAAGTGCAATCAACCTCTAAGTGGGTTTTGGCATTGATGACCACCGAATTAGGGGACTAATGAGATTTTACGAAGATGACATGCAGGGATTAAAATGTGGAGTTGATGTAAAGGTCCAAAGGCACCAAATAAGCTAGATGGTGGTGTTTCCGGATCAAGGCGTTTAAATTATTTCATATTTTGAATCTTGAGTTTAGGAAATGCCGTACTATTAAGAGGGATCCTAGGATTCTCGGGTACCTGTGGACCAAGTGCTCTAAACATCAAATCAGACACAAAACACAACTCCAAACCCCTGACCAGCCGGATTTCTACACCGATCCACTCTTTTCTTTGTCGAGGTTGGCGCGGAAATGCAGCGCAATGGTGCGGCGATGCAGCGCCCACGCAGCGATGCCGGCGGTCGATGCGGCAGTGCCACACTTAAATCCTACCGTTGGGTCCGTGGGGTATAAATACCCATTCTACCCCTCCCACAACGGTTACCTGGCTCACTTCATCTTCTTCCTCGCGACAGAACAGCCAGCTCTCACCTCTTGCTCTCTCTCTCACCTCCATTGAAGTTCCTTGAGCTCCCCACTCAATCCCTCACTTCCCACCAGGGATTCTTGAGGGAAACAGCTGCAAACTTCGATTGGAGACCGGATCTACTACTTCCCCACTCAAAAGAGCATTTGGTTCACGTTTGGCCGGAACCCTAGGGTTCTTTACTCTTGGAGCTTGCTCCTAGACGGCTAGGCGTCGCCCTTGAGCTTGCCCCCTTCGTGTGGCAGCCTTGGGAGGTTTGTAACCTCACTCAACAGCAATACATTACCCCACATCTCTAGGGTTAACTCCTAGACTTGTGAACAAGGGAAAAAGCAAGCCTAAGGGCAAGCTAAGCCTTGTGTGGCAACCTCAACAACGTGGACGTAACCCGGCACGTGTGGCGCGCGAACCACGGGTCAAATCCTTGTGTCACTTGTCCCCTTTACCATTCTTGCATATTTTGTCTTGTGAGATAGGGCTTCGACCCGATCTACTTTCTTTGCGGGGTTTTCCACCTTTGGCTAGTTTTACGTGAAATACCGCGGTGCGTGAACAAGGGTGAATCACCATCTCAAAGGACACAACTCACAGATCCACCTCGAGGTCACTTTTGGAGGAAGTGACCCGCGGCCGGTGTCGCCGCTTCACGAGGACGCCGCGATGCCGCGCTGCCGTGCCGAGAGAAGTCCATTCTCTGTCGTCTACTCGCTCGATTTCACGCGGGCGATGCGGCGCCTATACGTGGCGATGCCCGCATATCCTGACCGACAAAGTGTGCTGAAGTTTTTAACATGTCGATCATTGAGGGTAAGCTATTCACCCCCTCTAGGCTTCCATCGGATCCTACAAGTGGTATCGGAGCTAGGATACTTCAGATACGCTTCACCGCGTGAAGTATGGACGCCCCGGAGGGATCCAACAGAGGAGACAAGCCTACCATCCCCGTGGAGGATGTGGAGGCCAGCGGCGATGAGCTTTCTCTCGGCACAACCAAATGAGAGCACCATCAAGGGTGATGCTACCGACGCAGAGAGAAAAGCCGCAAGACTAGCAAGACGAAACACAAGACGGCAAGAAAGAGAAAAGAAGAAGCTTGAAGAGCAAGCTAGTGTCAAGCTTGCCGAGAAGCTTCAAAGAAAAGATCAAAAGAAAGATGATTCGTGAGGCAAGAGCTGCTAGGGGGGGCAGCAAAGGGAAAAGAAAAGGCAAGAAGAGGAAGCGGAGTCAAGTGAGCTATCAAGTAGCTCCTCAAGATGGAGATGATGACATCTCCTACAACAAGAACAAGAAGAAGGGAAAGAAGAAGGATGAGAGCAAAGGTCAACAACAACAAATTTGCCTATATCCTTTAATTATTCTTCTTATTTGACTAACCGCGATAAGAAGTCTTTCATCAATGTACCCGCGGGAAAGTTGCCCCGTTTTGATGGGACCAACTATGCCAAGTAGAAGCACTTGATGTGAGCCTATCTTAGCGCTCTTCACCCCGGTCTTTGAGAGGTTGTGTGCAGTGGATTTCAGCTACCGGTGAATCCCAAGGAGCCAACAAATGAAGAGCTAGCAGCTGCCCACATCAATGGTCAAGCCACAAGCATCCTCCTAAGTGCTCTAGAAGGCAATGAGTACAATAGGGTGATGAATGTCAATGAAGCAAAGAAGATTTGGGACACTCTAGTACTTGCACATGAGGGTGTAGACAAAGTAAGGAAGGCCAAGATTGACTTGTGGAAGGTCAAGCTCAACCGGTTAGTGATCCTTGAGGGAGAAGGGGCCCAAGAAATGTTTGACCGGTTGATGGTGCTAGTTGGCAAGATTAGAGGATTTAGAGATGAGGATCTAGACGACCACACCGTTGTCAAGATTATGCTTGAGGCATACACACCTAGAAATGACATAGTGGTCACCTTGATTCGTGATAAGAAGAGGTTTGAGCACTTCACTCCAAATGATGTGCTTGGTAGGCTGCTCACCTATGACATGCAAAGGGAGGAGGCAAATGAAAAAAGAAAGCTTGGGGAGTTGCAAGCAAAGCTTGAGGGGGTCAAGATCAAGGATGTGGCTCTCAAGGTGACCAAGACAAGCAAGCCAAGCTCCTCCAACAAGGTCAAGGGCAGCAAGCAAGCATCTTCAAGTCAATACAAAGAAATGAAGAAAATACAAGAGAACATTGATGCAACCTTTTCCTCAAGTGATGATGAAGATGATGGGGCTGATTACAAAAAGATTGATGACATGGCCCTATTCATGAAGAAGTATGGGAAGGGGATGAAAGCAAATGGCTACAAGATGGTGCAACGAAGGTTCCCAAACAAGAAAAAGAGAACATGCTTTAATTGTGGCAGCACCGAGCATTTTGTTGCCGATTGTCCTTATGAGAACAAGAACAACAAGTATAAAAAGGACAATGGCAAAGACAAGAAGCAAGAGTACAAGAGAAAGGGAAGGAACATGGGTGAAGCTCACATCGGCCATGAGTGGACTCAACTAAAGAGACAAGTGAAGAGGAAGCTCATGTTGCAACATTTGCTATGCAAGAGACCTCTACACCCAAGCTCTTCAACAACATGACCGATGATGAGGAAGATGACAATGACTCCACTCATGTTTGTCTTATGGCCAAGCATGGGAAGGTAAAATCCACACCCAAGCCTTCTCCCTCTCTTAGTGATGAATCTAGTGATCTTAGTGAAAGCTCTAGTGAAGATGAATCTAGTGATGATGAAGAATATGTTAGACTCACCAAGAACCTAGATCCCAAAACTAGAGGCTTTCTTGCTCAACTAATGGCGGATTTAGAGAGTACCCAAGCGGAGTTAGCAACTAGAGATGGTCAACTTGATAGACTTAAAAACTCTATATTGATAACAAGGATGCTCTTGTGTAGGCTGAGAGAAGTGAGGTGGTTTCCTTGCAAAAGAGCCTAGCTAATGAACAAGGAAACCATGCTCTTACAAAGAAGGCTATGGTCACCTTAAATGGGAAATATTGTGACTTGCAAGACAAGCACAAAAAGCTTGAAACCGAACATAGCATTCTTAGTGAGAGCAACTCACATCTCTCGGCCCACAAAGGATAACTTTACTCCCTCCACTAGTCAAGGTTGTGGAAAATGCTATAATGTTGATATGAATGCTTATGCCACTAACCTTGCCAACATGAAAGCAATGGAAAAAGAGATCACCGGGCTCACCGCTATGGTAAGAAAAGAAGGTGAAACCAAAGAAGGCAACAAGTGAGCAACAAGGTTGAGGCTCCAAAGAAGCCCAACTACATTGATGGGAGAAATCCAAGAATCAAGGATGGACTTGGACACAAGCATGGAAACAAAACCAACGGTCGAAAAGCTGATCAATGGTGTTGAATGCGTCAAATTCTTGAGTAAAGGCACAAGAGGGTACGAGAGAGACACGCACGGCGTTGGACACAAGCCAACCCGAGCCGTATCTTGCTGCGCCACACGCGGCGATGCCACGAGGACGAGGCGGCGTGCCGCGCCCCAAGAAAAGGGAAGGTCACCTACACCGCCTCGGCTCAGAATAGACCCAAGAAGATGGTCCAAAAGCCCGTGAAGAAGGTCCGAGAAGTCGAAAAAATCTTGTGCGGGCTGTTCCAAGAGGTCATTCCTATCAATCAAAGGCAAAAGCAAACAAGTTGGACTTCAATCCTTGCTTTGAAGTGAAGGCAAACAGCAAGGGGGAGGTGTTTGCAAAGTACATGGGCAGTGAAAGGAAACTCTTTTGCAACACCTCTATATGGGTTCCCAAAGTTCTTGTGACTAAGGTAAAAGGTCCCAAGAATCTTAGGGGATCTAAAGTTGTGAACTAAACTTGTTTTGCGGCATACTCCTCCAAAGGGTCAAGTTGGGTGTTTGACAAAATGTACATACAAATCATATGACCGGGAGAAAGGAGTATGTTCTCATCATATTCCCAAACCAATGACGATAGGAACAACATAAGGTTTGGAAATGATGATGTGAGAAGTGTGATCGGTCTTGGTAACGTTGCTATCACAACCCAAGCATAATATTTCGAGATGTTTTGCATGTTGATTCGTTGGGATACAACTTGTTGTCGGTCTCACAATTGTGTGAGAAAGGCTACAATTGTCTCTTTACGGATGTTGGTGTGGAAGTCTTTTCGCAGAAAAGGATTCCTCTGTTGTCTTCTGAGGCAAACTCAAGAACAAGCTTTACTTAGTTGATTTCAACAAAAGTGAAGCTAAGCTTGATACCCTGCCTAATGGCAAAATCTAGCATGGGCTGGTTATGGCATCGCCGTCTAGCACATGTTGGCATGAGGAACTTGGCCAAACCTACTTGAAAAGATAACCACATCATTGGACTAACGAATATTGATTTTGACAAAGACGATATGTGGACCTTGCCAAGCCGGAAAGCAAGTAGGTGCACCTCACCCACCAAAGAGCGTGATGACCACTACTCAACCATTGGAGTTGATACACATGGATCTCTTTGGGACCGGGTGGCCTACCTTAGCATCGGGGGTAACAAATATGGACTTGTTATTGTTGATGATTACTCCCGCTTCACTTGGGTTTTCTTTGTCTTTGATAAGTGCCAGTACAGGGAGAAGGTGAAAACCTTCATCAAAAGGGCACAAAGAGAATTTGGGCTACTTGTCAAGAAAGTAAGAAGTGACAATGGCACCGAATTTAAGAACACCCAAGTTGAAGAGTTTCTTGATGAAGAGGGCATCAAGCATGAGTTTTCAAACCGCATATACCCCTCAACAAAATGGTGTAGTAGAGAGAAAGAACCGTACACTCATAGAGATGGCAAGGACAATGCTTGATGAGTACAAGACTTCGACATCTTTTGGTGTGAAGCCATCAACACAGACTTGTCATGCCATCAACCGCCTCTACTTACACAAGAAACTCAAGAAGACTTCATATGAGCTCTTAACCGTAACAAGCCCAAGGTGTCATACTTTAGGGTGTTTGGGTGCAAGTGTTTCATTCTCAAACAAAAGGCCCCGAACCTCTAAATTTGCACCTAAAGTTGATGAAGGTTTTCTTCTTGGTTATGGGTCAAATGAGCATGCCTATCGTGTTTTCAACCAAACCACCGGTAGGGGTTGAAATCACTTTAGATGTGACATTTGATGAATCTAATGGCTCTCAAGTAGAGCAAGTTGATCAAAGTGTTGTAGGAAAGGAGGATCCACCTTGTGAGGCAATCAAGCAATTGGCTATCGGTGACATAAGGCCTCAAGAAGATCAAGCTAATGAAGAGGAGGATCCACCCGCTTGTTGCTTGCACAAGATTCCGCCGACGTACTCAATGACCAAGCGCGGCACACGCCGCTGGAAGTGTCCAAAGCGGCGAGCAGCCAAGACCAACGCCAGCGGCGCTGCCGCGCCACCTACCTCGCCGGCCGATCGATCCACCCGCATCACTGCTCAACCACTTGATCTAGCTCCAATTCTTGAAGCCGATGATGAATATGATGAAGATCAAGAAGAACATGCGAAGGCGTTGACCACCCATGACTACGACAAACGATTCAACGGGATCATCCCGTTGACAACATCCTTGGGAGTCTCCGAAAAGGGAGTTACTACTGATCACATCTAGCTGCTTTTCTACATCAACATTTCTCTTTTGTTTCATCTTTGGAACCGCAAAAGTAGATGATGCTCTCAAGATCCGGATTGGGTGTTGGCCATGCAAGAAGAGCTTAACAACTTCAAAAGAAATGAAGTTTGGGAGTTGGTGGAAAGACCCAAGACTAACATCATTGGTACCAAGTGGGTCTTCCGCAACAAGCAAGATGAAGATGGGTTGGTGACAAGAAATAAGGCAAGATTGGTTGCTCAAGGCTTCACCCAAGTAGAGGGCTTGGACTTTGATGAAACCTATGCACCGGTGGCAAGACTAGAAGCAATTCGCATTCTTCTAGCCTTTGCTGCCCATCATGACTTCAAGCTGTACCAAATGGATGTCAAGTGTGCATTTCTCAATGGCCCACTACAAGAAGAAGTGTATGTTGAGCAGCCATCCGGTTTTGAAGACCCCAAGTTTCCCAACCACGTCTACAAGCTCCGTAAGGCGCTCTATGGGCTTAAGCAAGCACCTAGAGCATGGTATGAATGCCTTAAGGAATTCTTGCTCAAACAAGGCTTTGAAATAGGCAAAGCTGATCCTACTCTCTTCACTCATAAAGTTAGCAATGATATCTTTGTATGCCAAATATATGTCGATGACATAATATTTGGTAGCACTAACAATATGTATGTTGAGTAATTTAGTAGGACAATGACCAAGAGATTCGAGATGTCCATGATGGGTGAGCTAAAGTACTTCCTCGGGTTTCAAGTCAAGCAAATGGAGAAAGGGACATTCATTTGCCAAACCAAGTACACCCATGACATGCTAAAGAAGTTTGATATGGCTAAGACAAAGCCAATCAAAACTCCAATGCCAAGCAATGGACATCTTGATCTTGATGAGGAGGGTCCAAATAGTGGACATGAAGGTATATATCTCCATGATTGGATCTTTGCTTTACCTTTGTGCATCTAGGCCGGACATAATGCTTAGTGTGTGTATGTGTGCTCGTTTTCAAGCCAATCCAAAGGAATGTCACAACGTGGTCATTAAGAGAATCTTGAGATACTTAGTACTCACTCCTAATCTTGGCTTGTGGTATCCTAAGGGTTCCAAGTTCAATCTACTTGGCTATTCGGTCCTGACTATGCCGGTTGCAAAGTAGATCGAAAAAGCACTTCGGGACATGTCAATTCCTTGGGCGGTCCTTAGTGTCTTGGAGCTCTAAGAAGCAAAATTGTGTAGCCCTTTCCACCGCCGAGGCCGAGTATGTTGCAGCCGGTGCATGCCGTGCTCAACTACTTTGGATGAAGCGGACCTTAAAGGATTACGGATGTCATTTCACAAAAGATACCTCTTCTTTGTGACAACGAGTGCCATCAAACTCGCAAATAATCCAAAGTAGCACACTCTAGAACAAAACACATAGACATCCGTCATCACTTCTTGAGAGACCACGAACTCAAAGGAGATATCGCAACTTCGCCATGTGAGCACCGAAAAGCAACTAGCCGATATCTTCACCAAGCCTCTCGATGAGTCAAGGTTTTGTGCTTTGCGTATTGAGCTAAACATTCTCGATTCTCGTAACTTGGTTTGAATTCCAAAGACACATGCAATCTGTTTGAGACACTAGTTCGACATAGGAAAAGTTTGTGAAAACTTCCATATTATGTTTCAAAAGGATTTCAAATTCTAATCCGAAATTCAATGCCATTGTTACGTATTGATGATCCGTCTTTGGCAATGAATTTTGGTGTCTCGTGACCAAGTTTGAGGAGAAATGAGTCAAAAGTGGCAATATATATGCGATCTGACCCGGTACGGAGCGGCCGGTGCAGCGCGTGGCACGTGCAGCGCCTAGGTCTTCCAAACCTATTCTCGTCCAACCGTTTTGGGCCAAACTTTCATCTTTCCTTTTCTACCCTTGGCCCAATCGGTTTTCTATCTCCTCCCGGACCCGACGCCCGCCGACGCGCTCCTCTCTTTCTCTCTCGCTACGTGAGACCGAAGCGTCGTTCCTCTTCCTGCCACTTACCCTTCTTGCCGCCCGGATCGCCGCCACCCCGGCAGCCAGCGCCGCCGCGCCCCCGGCCGGAGTTCTGCTCGTCTCCGGCCGGCGGGCTCCCTCTCCGAGCCCTCGCTTTTCTCTCCTCCTCACTCCACGAAGTCAACGGCAAAAGGTAAACCTAACCCTAGCTTCATGGAGTTTTGCCCGATCTATGCAATAAATTGGTTTTAGTCATGGATTAATGCTCCTAGATGCTTGATAGATGATGGGAAAGTGTTCTTGATAGTTGGAATTGCTTGGTTTAACATTGCCATGGTATAAATAATTTAGGGGAGGGCACGCAGACCGCCGCTTTCCAAAGAGAACTTCATTTGTTCTTGGTCGATTCAAACAAAGACCCATACCTTAAATTATTTATCAAATGTTACCGATAAACTCTCAAATTCCGTGAATCGAGAACCCATTCTATCTTTCTATTTCTTAATGAAGATGTAATCCATGCCTAAAAATCGATTTGCCATCAAAATCGTGATTTTGTCTCGAAATTGTGATAAGACATGTATTACGTGTTAGATAGATGTATTAGAAAGATTTGGGAAATGAATATTGACCGCTTTTGAGCAAGGGGAGCGGCGGTGCCGCGTGATGTGCACACGGTGCGCGCACTCACGGCGGTCTGCCGTGCCGCTGCTGCGGCATTGCCGCGTGGCCCGGAGTTCTCACCCTGGACAGCTTGCTCGAGTTGTCAAAATTCATATCCCCAATCGTTCCTTTACATATATTTAGCCATTTTACATCATATCAATTGCATTTTTCGATCAAATCCTATCTGTTGCATAGATGGATCCAGAGGTGATCCCCACGGCAAAAGGAAGATGAGGGTCAAGGTTGTGGAGAAGAGAGGCGGAGGGAGAAAGTACCCGAGCGGGGCGGTGGCGGCGGCGATTGGAACAAATAAAAGCTTCGCGAGGCAAGCGGCGGCGGCGGTATGGGTACACCATTGTGCCCCCAAGTGATCAAGGCACTCGAGCACCCTTACGTGTTTGACAACACATACATGGTGACAAGTGGAGGGTGTCTTTGAGATGGCGCCCCCGCAAATGATCCACCCATTCCGGTGGTGAGCTACTTCAAGAAGCGAGAGGGAAGTGGGCGATGCTAGAGCGAAGAATGTCTATCTTTGAGCGCATGCGAAGGCATTGATGAGAGATTTTGGGTGGCTTTTCACTCTAACTTCTATCGGCAGTCCTCCTCCATTCAACCAAGAGTAAGATCACCACAATGCATTACATTGATTTTGAGAGAATGACAGACAAGGAGGAGGATGCCTTCAATGAGGCTATTGAGGCTTGTGACAATTTAAGGCGGCGAACATCATGTCCTTCAAGCATGATTGGAATGAAGAGATCCTCGGTCGGTTCCATGCCACTTATCACTGGGACAGGCGGTCGACACCATTCATGGATGGCCCGGCGGGGAGGCACTACGGGGTTGGCCTTGTCACCTTTTGTCGATATCGGGCTTTGGAGCCGATCACGGGCGCATACCGCACATTCATGAGATTGACCCCATTGAAGCCAAGGCCATCAAGGATTGCTTTGGGCGATCCAAAGTTACTTGGGAAAAAGGAAGGGGTTGAAGGACTTCTTCTATGTGATGAACAACCTCTGCGGATGCACCATTGATCCCAAGGATGGGGCGGCCTCGTGTGAATGGCTATGCTAGAAATGTTCTTGCTCACTTCAGAAATGATGAAACTTTCAATGTTGGAAAGTTTATTTGGAGGCGACTAGCTAATGCCATGGATGATGCTAGGAGAAATCCGCCATATGCTCCTTACCTCATGTTCATGATTGAGAGGGTCACAGGGGAATATCTATCCCAAGGACTGCTTCCACCACGTCTATAACATAGAGAAGACCCATGGTTTGGAGGAAGGAAAGACCAAAGGGCGAGATCCAGACCCACGGCCAGGGAGGCACCTCGGGTGGTAGAGAGGACTTAGAGCAGCCCTCGAGTTCTAGGCCCAGGAGGCACAGTGGCTCTCGATCCAAGATCAAGAAGTGGATCAAGGCCATCTTTGGGTATTGCTCTTTTGCATCTCAGCAGACCTATGAGATGCGCAGGGAGGTGAGACAGGCCTTCAAGAGTGTTAGGGAGAAGGAAGGACTCCCGGTTCCTCCTTCATCCCTAGACCACCTCAAAGATGACCTCCTCCTGAATTGTCGGCTACCGATGCTTCGGATCGGGATCTGTCAGACCTGCTTGGCTCGTTCTCTCAGCAGATACCCGCTCGCCGCTCTACTCGTCGCTCTGCGCAGACCAGTGCTTGTTATTTCAGAGGAGGACGAGGACACAAAATTCCAAACGAGAGGACACTAGTGAGGAGTGACTTCGCTTCTTTTCTTCTCTTTCTATGATCTTTTTGGTGCTTGATGCCAAAGGGGGAGAAAATTAGAAGAAATGAGGGGGGTCAAACTTTTTCGACGCCCTGGAGTTGGTTCGAGGATGATGCACCGTCTGATCTTCGAGTTTAGATCCCTTGAGAGTAGCTTGTTAGGTGTGAGTTTGAGAGAAACTCTATTTTATGTAATAATGCCACCCATGACTTGTTATTTCTCAGATTTGGTCTTTGGCTGCTTAATCTCTGTTTTATTTAATCTGCTGCATGTTTAGTTTATTTAATCATGTCATATATGCCGTGGTTTCATCTCTCGCCTGTTTGTCGACGATAGGCGCGGCAAGATGCCGCGTCGCGGCGGTGCCGCGCACATCGGTCGCATGACAATCTTGTTGTGCTCTGATCGGTTTCTTTTGTCATATGCATCACGGATATGTTTTTTATGACACCACGTTGAGCACCCCACAAAGACCATGGATGTAGGGGAGGCCTTGCACACTTTCTAAATGTGTGACTTGACTTTCATGTCACTTTGAGAATTCAAATCTCACTCACACATTTAGGGGGGAGGCCTCATCACACCTAAATATGTGAAATTGACCTTTTATGTCAATAATGAGAATTCAAAACTCATTCACATATTTAGGGGGAGGTTCCTACATCCTTGGTCTTCGAAATCTAAGTTTGAATTTACATCTTATGTAAGCTCTAATTTGGTTGTCATCAATCACCAAAAAGGAGGAGATTATAAGTGCAATCAAGCTCTAAGTGGGTTTTGGCGTTGATGACCACCGAATTAGGGACTAATGAGATTTACGAAGATGACATGCGGGGATTAAAATGTGGAGTTGATGTAAAGGTCCAAAGGCACCAAATAAGCTAGATGGTGGTGTTTCCTGATCAAGGCGTTTAAATTATTTCATATTTTGAATCTTGAGTTTAGGAAATGCCGTACTATTAAGAGGGATCCTAGGATTCTCGGTACCTGTGGACCAAGTGCTCTAAACATCAAATCGGACACAAAACACAACTCCAAACCCGACCGGCCGGCATTTCTACACCGATCCACTCTTTTCTTGTCGTCGGTTGGCGCGGCGATGCCGCGCAATGAATGGTGCGGCAATGCAGCGCCACGCGGCGATGCCGCGTGTCGATCTTGGCAGTGCCACACTTAAATCCTACCGTTGGGTCCGGTGGGGTATAAATACCCATTCTACCCCTCCCACAACGGTTACCTGGCTCACTTCATCGTCTTCCTCGCGACGGAACACCCGACTCTCACCTCTTGCTCTCTCTCACCTCCATTAAAGTTCCTTGAGCTCCCCACTCAATCCCTCACTTCCCACCGAGGGGATTCTTGAGGGAAACAAATTTAAACTTCGATTGGAGACCGGATCTACTACTTCCCCCACTCAAAAGAGCATTTAGTTCACGTTTGGCGGAACCCTAGGGTTCTTTACTCTTGGAGCTTGCTCCTAGAGCGGCTAGATCGTTAAGCCCTTGAGCTTGCCCACTTCGTGTGGCAGCCTTGGGAGGTTTGTAACCTCACTCAACAAAATACATTACCCCACATCTCTAGGGTTAACTCCCTAGACTTGTGAACGAGGGAAAAAGCAAGCCGGTGGGCAAGCTAAGCCTTGTGTGGCAACCTCAACAACGTGGGCGTAACTCGGCTTGTGTGGCGCGACGAACCACGGGTCAAATCCTTGTGTCACTTGTCCCCTTTACCATTCTTGCATATTTTGTCTTGTGAGATAGGGCTTCGACCCGATCTACTTTGCTGCAGGGTTTTACGTCACCTTTGGCTAGTTTTTTTGTGAAATACCTAATGCGGGAACAAGGGTGAATCACCATCTCAAAGGACACACTCACGAGATCCACCTCGAGGTCACTTACGTGAAGTGACCCGCGGCGAAGCACGCAAGACGAGGGGCCGGCGGTCGGTGCTGCGCCGAGCGAGAAGTCCATTCTCTGTCTCGTCTGCATGCAGTTTCACGCGGCGGTGCGCGCTATACGTGGCGTGCCGCGCATATCTGCAGCGACGGTGTGCTAAAGTTTTAACAGTGTCGATATTTGGGGGTCAGCCTATTCACCCCCTCTAGGCTTCCATCGATCCCTACGGGCGTCCTCCATGTCGTCGAAGCGCTTGCTGATCCGGGCGCAGTTGTCGTCGAGGAGCGCCTTCAGCGCCGCCGTGTCAGGTCTAGCCACTTTCGGGGTGGTCCAATTCTGGTTCATGACAGTCCGGATGAACCTTCCGCCCGGTCTCCTTCACTCCCTCCTCTCGCCGTCGTCCTGACGTGACACCTATCTCAGCCATTAACGTTGCGGAGGAGAAAATGGCCGCGTCTTTCGTTGTTCACTATTCCATTCCGTCGGCCACACCGTCGTCACAGGCGCCATCATCAGCCTCTGTATTTATCCAAAGGTGATCGATCTGTTTTTATGATTTTTTTCCTACTACATCCAGAGGTGATCGATATGTGCTTTATGAAATTCGTCCCGGGTGCAGTAAAAAAGGAATTTTCGCATCAAAGAGACCCGAACAAGAACTGCAGATACATGTGTGAAATGAGATGTTTTTTTTACATGCGAGATGATATCGTTCAAATCAAATCCAGCAGCTACCCCTACGCCGTCTGTCCCTGTCGATCTCGACCTGGGCCTTGCGCAGCCGGGACTTGTAGTCCTTGGCCCACGCACTGAACTGCGCCTTGAGCTTCTTGAGGTCGTCGGCGGAGCCGGCCGCGGCCGCCGGCTGCGGTTCCACGGCGCGCTCCAGCGTACGGCTCTGCTGTCGAAACTCCGAGCCGAGGCGGCACACCGTGCTCCGCCTGGCGCCCACGGACGACAGACGGTCTCGGCCGTGCCACAGCCTCACCGGCAGCGGCTCCTCGGCCGCCGTCTCCCCGCCGTAGGGCTCCGATGGTCCCCGCCGATCGTACGCTGTCTCTTCCGCCATTCGTGCAGCGTCCTGAGCCATCTGCATGGATGGATACATGTGAGTTTTTAGGAAGAAAAAGTTCAGTCTCTGTGGCGAACCTGCAGAGCGGCCATCTGTTCATGGAAGGCTTCCTCGAGGGACTTGATCCTGATCTCGTACTCCAGCCACCGGATGTGGTAGCTCTCCATCCGCCGTTTCAGCGCGGCGTTCTCTTCCTCCTTCTCCCGCAGCCGTGTCTCGACCTCCACCGCCTTCCTCTCCAGCTCCTCCACCACCGAAGCCGAGACATCATCCGTCCTCATACTCGCGTCTTCCGGTTCCTGCATGCGCCATTGATCACAATTCACAAGGCATTGTAACCTCGAATAGAACAGTCACATGCATTCCTTAAAATAACCAATGATGGCCGGACCGATGATGCTGATAATGTCGATCGACGAGGGGAAGTGAATTGAAGAACATGGGACCTCAATAGGTGACGACGGCGACGACGGCGACGGTGGAGGAGACGACGGCATCGGTGGAGGCTCCGATGGACCCGCGACCTGGACCCGGACTCTGCGCCACGGTGGTGAAGGGTGCCGGCCTCGCGGAGTCGGCCGCGCGGGAAGTGGTGGCGGCGAGGCGAGGGTGTCGTCGATGGGTGTGTCGTCATCGTCATCGCGGCCCCCTGATCCCGATCCTCGCATCAGAGAGTAGAGCATCGCCTCCAGGGAGCTCAGGGCGGACGTTGGCATCCCCGACGACGACATCGCTATGGCCGGTGTTCTAGACAGCAGCAGAAATGCGGACGCGGCAAGGGCACGGCGGCGGCGCGCGGGCCTAGTCCTCGCGAGCCAATTCTTATATCCTTGTCAGATCGCATCAAGATTTCGTAGCGCCAGCGCGCGATGCGTGACGACTTGCTGCCGCATCGGAATAGGAAGCCGATTATTGATCGACGATCGAGGAGGGAAGTGCATGCGCGCATGCATTAATATGTTTTTTGTTAAAAGAAAGAAAGAGAGAAAAAAAAAAAAACAGATGGAGTGGTGGAAGGAGCCGAAGCGATGGGATTGAAGAGGGGAGAGGAGAGCGTCCCGGAATATAGGATCTCTTTTTGAAATTTGAAAAGAAAATAAATCAATAGACATCGGTGCAGTGCAGGCCTCTTCAGGCTTCACACTTTCGCAGCCAAAATCAAACATGTTTATCAATTACAAATTTACAACCTGTCCCTGCCGTCATGTATAAGTAGTATGTCATCAAATATGGCAGCTACCATCCTGAATGCAATCTGTAAATATCATATAGTACTCACAGGAACATACACTACCAAATTGCAAGCTTGGGCAAAGAAACTAGTGGAGATAATCTAGGATCAAATTGAATTACCTCTTCTCTGTCTCCCCAACAATGAGAAATCTGAAAAAAAAAATTGTCACTTCATAGAAATCATTTATAGAGCAAAACATATATGTAGTGATCCTTCTTAATTTTCCAAAAAGAGTTGAGCACTTTTACCAGCAAAATTTGCTGCCATATCCACTGCCTATAATGTAATCAAAACAGATATGCAGTTGGTACAGTCTAGGCTTACACTCTCACTAGTAACGTGGGAAATTTGCAAAAGACAGCTCTGTAGACCTACCGGTTAAGTTTATATTGCCAATTTTCATGCATTTTTTTGTGTTTTTTTTTTAAATGTCACTTAAAATCTCGCAACTTAAATTACTGTATAAATAATTAAGTAGCTAGAGTGATGCTCTTTTGTGGATCGATGGAGTTAGTAAGCGAGTGGCAGCGCTAAAAGGGCGTCTCATCTGAATTACTTGTATTACCTTATTGGTTGTTTGGTTAATGGTTTCTGTATCGAATGCTATTTTTTATGAGAGAAAAATACTGTACGTCTGTACCATAGTTAGTCTGATAAGGAACATGGCAGTGTATGGCCAAAGGTAACACTGTTTACAAATAACTTTCTCGGTCGAAGCTACCATTTATTTTTACATTAAAACTCATGGGCGGTCCATATCAACTCGAAATATAGTGTGTCAATCTTTTATTGCACTGTTCCACAAACAGATTCTAGGTTCAAAACCTTTTTTTTTAAGATTTGGTCTAACTTTTGCTAGCTTGAAATGAGATATATTGCATTTTCTCGAACCTAGAAGAATCTCTTCCCCGTTTGGTACAACTCTGTTTAACTCGTAGAGCAATGTTTCAGATTCACAAGTAGCTGTACATGAAGTTTTTTACTGAAAAAACTTAAATAAAACAAGTTTTTGTTAGCAAGAAAAAAAAAAATCTTACTCCTACATTATTTATTTGAGGTCACTATTTCAGCCTGACCAGGTTTCAGAACTCTACCGCGGAGTTGAGACAGTTTTCCCTTTTTATCCGCTTGAAAGACTGGGCGAGGCAAGGGCTGCTGCTGAACCAATTCCGACGAAACGGTAACGGGCAGGCTCAGCCTCACCGCGGGTGTCTCCATGTCCATGGACGGCGCTGCCACCTCGCCGGCGAGCGAGGTGCCGTTCCGCATCAGCTTCTCCGGCCACGGCGGCCACCTCCGCCTCGACCCCACCCCGCACACGCCCAGCCCCATTCCGGACTTCGTCCTGGTACGCTTGCGATCCCTGCTTCCTTCCGCCCTAAATCACTCGCGGCGTTCAATTCATCCTGTAAACCCTAAACCCACCGTTGTGGCGATGACGACCGCAGCCGCCGGCTTACCCGGCCGAGAGCCCGAGCAGCGTGAAGGAGTACCTCGAGAGGAACTACCTCGACCCCGAGCTGCACCTCCCCACTGCGGCCGATAGCGGGAGGGTGTGGGATGTCGATTGGTTCGCCCTGGCCAAGCCGCCGCTGGAGCCCTCCGCGCCCCGCACCACGCTCGCGCCCGCCTGGGTGCCGCCTTTCCGGCGCGGCCGGCAGAAGCTGCAGTCCGCGTCGGAGTCGCAAGTGTGGGATCCTGAGTCCGTGCAAATGGAGATGGTCGACGTGTTCGATTCGGGGACCGGGGGTATAGCGCCTCGGATGCCTGGTCCGGCGAAGGACTTCGTCAGGGGAGCGTCAACAACAGACCTTTTCGTCCGGGCGGTCTGCTGGATGACACCGCTGGGACGGCTGCGCTGGAGAAGGTGTTCCCAGAGGGTGCGCGGAATGGTGATTGGGTGCGTGAGCTCATGAGTGGTGGCCCGGCGCAGGTTGCTCCTCCTGGGTTCCATAAGGGATTGGAGCTGGGTCAGTTGAAGGTTTGACCCTTACTTGTGTCTCTTCCGTTGTGTAGCCACAATCACTGATGTGGATGTGCCAAACTGTGCGGTGGCTGTTACTTTTCTTGTAGGAGTATAAAAGCAACTGGAAGTGTTTCCGGGATGGAGAACTTGTAGAGGAGCAACCTGCATCATCATCGAATGACACAATGGTAATCAGAGCACAAATTGCATTTAACATTCCTCATTTGTGCTTACTTTGCCATTATAGAGTTGTAGTCTTGATTATCCCATTGTTCTGCAGGAAAAGTACTCTGTACAGTTTGATGATCTTTTCAAGATAGCGTGGGAGGAAGATGCTGCGAACAAGTTGTTGCAAGAGGGTGTTGTTCAACAATCTGCTGAAGGTGAAGGAATCAATATTACTTTATTGTTCTCATACATCATATGTTCAAGTTACATGAGTACATCGTCTTGGCAAATTGTAAACAGCTAAAAGATCATCAGCATTTCAGTTCATTTACCAAAGCCTGGTTTCTTGTTAAACTTTTCATTTTCCATTGGCAGAAATTGGTGAACAAAAAGTTGATGCATATGCTTCCGAGACTATAACAACGCTAGATGCTGAGAAACAGGAAGTTGATGTCATAAGGGATGTTCCTGAATCTCAAACAGACTTGGATCAAATGTTATCTTCCGAAGTACAGGATGCTGCAGGCAGAGAACCAGGTGTATCAGGTGATGAGAAGCCAACACAGGATGGCATGGTAAGCACTCTATATGCCTTTTCTTCTATCTTACTTCCTATGCTGTGCTTCTTGTTCCGTAAGCTTCAGTGGTGGATAGTGTTGCAAAAATGATAAGTGGTCTGGTCTCACAATTCTCAATAGATCATGGATGCACCAATAATGCCAGTGTATCTCTATATCACCAGGTTTGGGCACTTGTTGGTGGGGACGAAGACATAGTGACTAACTTCTACAAACTCATTCCGGATATGGCAATCGAGTTTCCATTTGAATTGGATAAGTTCCAGAAGGAGGTAAGGTACTCATATGCATCCTTTCTGTTTCAATGTATTCTCCATATACTACATCATCTAAGTGCATAATACACTGCTTTTTTACTTGAACTTTGATAGGCAAATTCACACTGCAATACATGCTTATAATTGTAATACTTTGTCTATGTTTGGCAGCCTTGGCCTTGCAATTTTACTTTCACGGTGTACACTCGGTCGACTTGATTTGTATTAGGACATACCAACATAGATACTTTCATAGTATACATTCAGCCTGCGATCATCTAAATGATTTTACTTCTATTGCATTGCAATACCACATTAGATATTTCCTTAAAAGAAGACAAGCTTGCATATCTCGTGAGAAGTTTAAAAGACAGTCCAGGGGTTATCTTTCCTGGAATACAAAAGGTGATCACCGAGGAATTTTAAATGAAAAGAAACATCTAATGAACCTATATACCCTTTCCTCTATTTCCTGTGGGAACTATTTGCTACAAGGTGTCTTAGTTGGTATCACTACCTATCTGTTTTTGAACTCATAAAATAATGTTTTTAAATGCTTGGTATAGTTGCTAATCTATATTTCTTTTGTCTACCAAGCACAGGCTATATATTATCTTGAGAAGGGCGAATCAGTCTTTGTCGCAGCCCATACTTCAGCTGGAAAGACAGTTGTTGCTGAGTATGCATTCGCCTTAGCAACAAAGGTATGATTTCATTTGCTCTTTCTTACTTTTGGGTAATTCTGCTCATTTTAAACTGCCTAGCATCTTCCACACTTAATAGCTTCTAAACCCTTGCGTTGAGTCCCCAGCTTATGTTTGGAGGGAAATCTTTAACTTAGTCTTACTTATTTTTAGTTGCCTTGAGAAGTGTTCAGTTCTGAATTTCTGATAGATTCATTTTTTGCTTTTCTCAGTAGATTGATCGAGATTACATGCTCCAGTGCACTCTCTTGAGTTCCTCACCGTAATAGTTGATTTTTTTTTTTTTTTTTGCAGCATTGCACTAGGGCTGTCTATACTGCTCCTATTAAAACTATCAGCAACCAGAAATACAGAGATTTTTCTGGGAAGTTTGATGTGGGACTTCTGACAGGAGATGTTAGCATCAGGCCAGAGGCAACCTGCTTAATTATGACTACTGAAATATTGCGTTCAATGCTCTACAGAGGCGCAGACATTATACGTGATATTGAATGGGTAGGCCATCACTTATGTTTTGTTCACTGTGTTTTACTCTGCGCCTTCAAATTTCACTTTTATAATCCTGTAAACAGATCGTGAGTGCTGATAATTGTACATTCAGGTAATCTTCGATGAAGTGCATTATGTAAATGATGCTGAAAGAGGTGTAGTCTGGGAGGAGGTTATTATAATGCTCCCGAAGCACATTAACATTGTTCTTCTTCTTTCGCAACGGTACAGATCTATCGTAAACAACACTTTTACTCACTATGTCCACTATCAACCAAACATTCTGTGTACTGTCTGTTGAAACAGTTGCTCAATAATAGCTAGGCACAGAATGACATACTAAGGGCACCCACAAGGCCACAACAGTATAGTAAGCTGCCCTCTATAATAGCAGGCCACCTCAGCTACCGACAGGATAAAAGAACACTTGTCCAATAATCTATCTATTGACACAAACTGCAAGAAATAATAATGTCCACAAGTAAGAATGATAGTTTGTAGAGTGGCATGGCATGGCATGGACACTAGTTAGTGGTGTCTGGGTTAGGGTTGTCCTAATGCCTTTTGCAGTTGCTTTTGATTTCTGAAATAGCTGGTGCATAACTCTGATCTTAGGTGAATTTTGGTGGCAAGTGCAATTGTCCAAGTTTTATAGCACGCAATTATGGTCTTATATTGCTATTAGCCTGTTTCTTGATATACATGCAATAAAGTGACATGTCCGCTGATGTTAATTGTGAAACTTTTGTCTGGCAGTATCCAACCACAAATAGTACTGCATGAAAACAATATAATTGAAAATTGATCCTCTAAATATGACTTTATATATGATAATGTGATATAAAAAATGATCAATTTTTTTTTTATATTTTTTATCTAACTATCAAGAGAATTGCATATCATTTCATTAAGAGAGAAGAGAGTGCACAAAGGGAGGGCGGCCCCTCCCCCCTACCCCCATTGGTTCACAGAACAGAATGACACCCGGCCTTTTTCTACGAATATCTAAAGTTCGATAACTTTGTATTGTTTCACTTGTTCAAATTTGCTTTGCAGTTTAACCTATTTGTTTCTTCTCAGGTCCCAAATACTGTTGAATTTGCTGACTGGATTGGCCGGACAAAGCAAAAGAAAATTCGTGTCACGTCGTAAGTGTGCTTAGTATAAATTTTGAGCTAATCAATTACACTCCAGGCCCTTTGAACTATATTTTCAGTTTGTTGAGTCAGTAGGGTGGTTAGAGTCATCCAATTAGCTCTTTTGTTCATGCTAGTGAGCCATACATGGAATGAGCCAAAGCTGGGTAACATATCATAGTGCTCCTCTAGTTCCATAATTCTTCATTTGGACCATAATTCTTCATTTGAAAAATTACTTTGCAGGCACTGAGTTAGCAATAGCATGTTTAGATTAGTTTTTAAAAGTGATTAATGATTTTTTTAAAATAAATATTTTAAATCGTAGTCAAAGTTTTGTCTGGAGACTATGTTGCTGCCCAAAATGACAAGGATTATGGAAGTAGATGGATTTTTTTTTGGGGTGGGGTGGGGGTGGTGGGTGTTGGTTAATATGGGGATTTTACATCAATTTGCATCTTGGTGGTAATTATCCTAAAAAGCCTAGTGTTCTGACTACACATTAGGTGGAATTTTGAATTTAAGGTGCCAATCTTGATTGATTCAACATAGTGTTGACACAATTTTGAATACTAGTTAAAAATTTGGACAAAATCTGAATGGAGCAACTCAAAGGACTATACTTTAATAAAACAAACTCAATTGAGGGGCAAAAATTAACACACTTAGTTTCAAGGGACTTGCTTATACATATTTGGATAATATAAGGGGTCAGATCAACAAAACTAGATTTTAGGTGGTTTGGTTGCAGGCTGACCATTTAAGTCGATAATAGTTTTGTTTTGCCTTATGTGCACTTTTGAATATACTTTTCTACTTGGACTATAATTTTGATCACAGTTTGGTCATCTTGTTCACCAGGACCAACAAAAGGCCTGTTCCGCTTGAGCATTGCTTGTTCTACTCTGGAGAAGTGTACAAAATATGTGAGAGGGACATGTTTCTTACTCAAGGATTTAAAGAAGCAAAAGATGCTTTTAAAAAAGAAAAATTCAAATAAGTTTGGAGAAACCTGGTCCAAAGTCAGGAACCCCTGCAGTTCGTGCTGGAACTCAAGGCAAAAATCCAGATACATCCAACAAGGGGAGAGATCAGAAGTACCCAAAGCACCACAATTCCAATTCAGGCGCAGCCACAGTTCAACAAAGCTCCTCCGGGCCAAAGAGATTTGAAACCTTATTTTGGATGCCACTAGTGAATAACCTTCTGAAGAAATCCCTTGTGCCTGTATGTGAGATAGTAACTTCTGTGATATCTCTATCATGCAATTATAAATTTTGTTGGACCTTTTTTCTTTTCCACCCTTTATACTAAATTCGCTTGATCCTTAATTTGAAATCTGAAGCCAGTCTCTATATGTTATAAAATGACAAGTACTCTCAAACATTTTGGGGAATGGACTTGTCTCTTTTATCATAACCATGTCATTTCACATTTGACAAATTCCTTTCTGATCATTCAGATGGTCCTTTAACAGGTGGTGATTTTTTGTTTCTCAAAGAACCGCTGTGATAAATCGGCAGATAGTATGTTTGGCGCTGATCTCACCAGTAGTTCAGAGAAAAGTGAAATACGTGTCTTCTGTGACAAGGCGTTTTCACGTCTTAAAGGATCTGATAGGAACCTTCCACAGGTGATCTAGTGACATATGCAAATTTTACTTTTATACACCTCAACATGTAAACCTGTGCTTCGGTTAATCAGTTCAGTGCTTTAAACTTTTACCTTCTTATAGGTTGTAGGAATACAAAGCCTTCTGCGAAGAGGAATTGGAGTACACCATGCTGGACTTCTCCCTATTGTGAAGGAAGTTGTTGAGATGCTATTCTGTCGTGGTGTAATCAAGGTTATGCTTTGAACATCTGGTATATGTATGGTATTTAACATCTGGTATATGTATGGTATTTAATTACATGATAGATGCTGCTGTACCTAGTACTAACCTTGGTGGAAGAATAGTATTGTTGTTTCTCTTAGATTGTAAATGCTGACCAGTGACCACTGGCTTAGTCTATCCTGTCCAAAGTTATTGCAGTCATGCAGACTAACTTTAGCAACCTATACCATACACATTTGCTCTTTAACTTGAATGGACAGCCCAACAGAAAAATGATAGTCCTAATAACATCACAGTGCTCCTGAAAAGTTTTTTTTTTTTTTTTCCAACGCTCCAGCGACAAATATAGCATGTTCTGGTACATTTGTCTTGTAATTAATAAAATGGTGGACTTCTGACTTGTTGAACTCATTGTAGGTACTGTTTTCCACTGAGACATTTGCAATGGGTGTTAATGCACCAGCAAGAACGGTGAGATTCTATTTTTTTATATATATATTTAGGATTTCAATGCTTTGACATCTTGAACAAATCGCTCTAGAATCTAATTCTAGGTTGTGTGGTACCTCATTCTACTGTCTACATATTAATTTTACTTGTGTTCCTTCGACCATGCGAACAGAATTCCTTTACTTATCTTGTCTCTTTTTCCGCATATTCTGTTGTTTGCTTTTGTTACACTTACATTTACACTTGATGCATTGCCCAGTGTTTCGTTGTTGGAAAAAAGAGCTCATTTAACATATAGATGCTTGAGACGCACAGATGCATGCCTTAATTTCCTTGTTTCTTTATGCACATTTGGAATGAGCTAACTGTAACTGTGCATCTCGCACTTGCTGTTCCCAAACCCTTTTAAACTCATGATCATGAAGCTAGCTCTGAGCCTATCTCACTTTTGATCCAACAGGTTGTGTTTGATTCTTTAAGAAAGTTTGATGGAAAAGAACACCGAAAATTGCTTCCAGGGGAGTATATTCAAATGGCTGGGCGAGCTGGTCGGAGAGGACTTGATAATATTGGTACTGTGATCATTATGTGTCGTGATGAAATTCCTGAAGAAAGCGATTTAAAAAATCTGATCGTTGGAAAACCAACTCGTTTGGCATCTCAATTTCGATTAACATACACTATGATACTACATCTTCTGCGTGTGGAGGAACTGAAGGTATATCATTATGCTTCCCTGGTTAAATATGTTTCTATTTTCAATTCTCAACTTCATATTTTAATTTGGATCTGTACCTCAGCCTGCATACACATTTGAAACCTTGGAGAATGAAATCAAAATTAGGCAAGACATTTATGTTGCTCGTGCAGCAGTGTTCATGTTCTTTTTAAAAATACTCTGTGCATGTGCATTTCTGCAATAAAGGCATCCCTATTTGTTTAGCGTGAGTTTTAGTTGTGTAATAGTATTTGTGGCAAAACTATTATTATTATCCTTGTACAGTTTAGCTCTATAACCCATCGGGCTCATCAAATGCCATATGGTAGCAGAGCACCAGGTGAAGCCTTATCAGACTATTGCACCACTACCCTCAAAGCCTTAATGTAACTTAGTTCCAAGGTTGTCGTTGCTCAATACTGTATATTCCACTGATCTTTTGATGTTTACTGTTGCAATTGGCACTGATCTTCTATGGGCAAAGGAGGAAACAATAGATTGTGCTATAGCAATTTTACTTTCAAATTTCAATTGATATGTACTCAGTACACAGCGTTGAATTTAGATCTAAATAAGAACTTGTTAAATTTCTCTCTCTTGTAAACTACTCCCTCTATCATTTTTTGTAAGGCGTCTAGGCCAATATCCCGATACCAAGGAACTGCAGATAACAAGGAGGAAAGAGAACCATGTGGCGGTAAATACAAACCAACTTTTGCATGCCGGCATGCAAACCGATGTTTGAGCGAATGCAAACGCATGCATGTGGCCAGCTATCGTGGATTCAAGCAATATCAGTGAATGCATGCTTTGTATTAAATGTTGGCCACATATTTATCTCCACCTTGATTAGAATGCTACGCCTAACAAAAATCAAAACACCAAAACTAAATGGTCTTACATTTCGTAATGGAGGGAGTATAATATAATTATGAGCATGTACACTCCAATAGTTAGCTTTTGGAGATCAGGTTTTTGAATCCACAATCTTGAATCAGCATTTTCAAAACCACAAATTGGACTAAGCTTTTCCAAAATCTGAAGGTCAAACAAAACAGGCCCTTAGTCATGCTCTTGCATAATTACTTTCATCTCAAGTGCACAATCTGTAGGTTGTACTCCCTCCGTCTCTATAAAAGTGTCGTTTTTGACTTTTTAGCTATCGAGTTTGACCATTCGTTTTATTCAAAAATTTCTGTAAATAATAAATTAAATCAATAATCATTAAAGTATCTCTGATGACAAAATAAGTCATAACAAAATAAATAATATTTATACAAAAAATTTGAATAAGGCGAGTGTTCAAACAAAATGGCACGGAAATCAAAGTGACACTTTCAAAGGGACAGAGGGAGTAACTAGATACTTCACCTAAATTTCCAGTGTTTTTCTGAAAAACACTTTTTTTTTTTTTTCACAATGGACAAACTAAATTTCATCACTTATAAGCAACGAAATTACAGGAGTTCAACTTCCTGAAAAACACATGTTGTGTACACCCTTTAGTCATGTTTAGGGAAATTAATATACTTTAACAATATTTTTTTTTTTTCATAGGTCGAGGACATGCTTAAGAGAAGTTTTGCTGAATTTGATGCTCAAAAGAATTTGCCTGAGAAGGAAAAGCTACTTCTGCAAATGCTTCACAAACCTACAAGGACAATAGAGTGAGACACTGAGACATGAACTGATTTTTACATGATTGATTGATACAAATGGATACCAACAATTGCAGAAATCACAAATTTGTTTAGAATATAGAACTCGAAGAGTAAAGTTTCATGGAACTACCACTGCTGTAGCACAATAAGGTGACAAGCAAAAAAAAAAAAAAAAATCAAAATTTTGACAATGGAAAATGCCATTTCTTCCTAGAGAGCATTTGTAAAAATTAACACAAGAAGTAAACTATCTAGTAATCTCGTAGTATTATTTTATAGCGCAGTTTAGGAGTAGTCATGATTATTTGGTTACAACTTACAAGATTGCAGAAATGTGGATACTTTACCTGGATAGGCTTAGAAGTTAGAAGTGCACATTCATTGTTCATGTGGAGACTAGCAATGTAGGCATTTTTCCGTCTGCTATAAAGTTGCAACAAGGTTTATTTTGTTCTTTGTCATAATGTGTCAATGTTTTAGGGCCTGTTTGGATGCACAGGACTAATTGCTAGCAAGCTAAATTTTAGCCTTGGCCCATCCAAACAGGGGGCTAATATCATGGCCCTCACCGGAGCCGAGGAGGAAGGAGGTTTGGATAGAACGCTGGCCAACGAGGTCCGGTCGAATATGATAGGGTTTAGACAATACAAGTTTGATTCATTCTCCAGCTCTCTCTACCTTTTTTCCACTCTGCCGACTTGGGCTCCACATGTTACAAGCCCATTGCAGGCTGCTCACTTGAATGCTTCTGGCCCGAGCTCTCGTACTGCGTCTTGGCTTGGGCTCAGCTGGAGATGGGCTGGTAACAGCTAATAAGGGCATACCCAGTGCCGTAGGCTCCCACACTGCGCGGGGTTTGGTAGCAACTAATAGGTGGGCTTTAAGCCAAAACCTCCAATTAATTGTAGCCAACTAGCTGGCCAACCCTAACTAATTTGCGCTAATTTTAGCCCTAGCTAATCCAAACAGTTATATTCATTGTACAATTCGAAGTACCCACAAAAGTTTAGTATCCAATATCTCTATATGCAATAATCTTAGCTTTTTCTTAATATCTTTGCCTTGTGTTATATTTTCTTCGATTATCAGGTGCATAAAAGGAGAGCCTTCTATTGAGGAATACTATGCGATGTCTTTAGAAGCTGAGGAACATAGGGAATTTATAACAGATGCAATTATGCAGCTGCCTAATTCTCAACAGCTTCTTATGCCTGGGAGATTGGTGGTTGTTAAATCTGATTCTGTATGTATTCGTCATATTTGGTTCTCTTTACACACACTTGCAGTCCCTTTTTGCAATTATTTTTATTTATGTAGTTCTATTACTTTATTAACCACCATTCAACTGCTATAAAAGTCACTAAAAACTACCTTCCACTTTGGGTACTTTATTAGGTCTTCTGTATGTAAATTTAGCAAGCATACGGAAGTACAGAATATGGGAAATTAGAAGGAACAAAGCAACTTAAGTTGGAAAAGGACCTGTTGATAAACAAGCACCAAATATCTGGGACCAAGCTCCAAGAGAATTACTAAAAATTATGTGAGTTTAGCGTACAGCATGATATTAGCTTCGATGAAGAATCATTCTCGAGCTTTAAATCAGCTTGATCTTATCATATTCGGGTTCAAGCAGAACTAATTCCATAATATCTCAACTTGTGCTTACTGCCTTAGAGCTTCTTTGTGATAACTAAAATTGACCAGGGAATTTAAGTAAGCTACTTTAGGAGGTTCTGTTACCTTGTTTTGCAGGCCACCATTATATTATTGGCACCATAACCGTATGTACAAAAGCCTGATTGTTTTGAACATTATGATGCTCTACTGCTCTCTAAAGGTTACTGTAGGGGCTTAAGCGTCGCTACCCCTATTTTGAAGCGAATTGGTGATTTTGCCCTTGTTATTTTGACCTTGTGATTTTACCCCTGCAATTTCAAAATGAAGGGAGACTTTACCCTGTTCTTGTAAGTCCACATAACGGTGTTGACTTTTTGGACAAAAGGGCAACTTTGCCCATGCCCCTGTTTTATTTTGGCATTTGTGTTTTTTTGCCCCTAGTTTCAAATCAGCAATTTGGAAAGTTTGATATAAAATTATAGAATTCGAAAAAATTTAGTTAATCTGGTACAATTTGCAATCATTTCAAGCCTGACTCCAGTTTGAAAAAAAAACAAAAAAAAACTTGGCAGAAATTTAGTAGCAACCGGTAGTATTTTGATACCCTTATGGTAACCATTTGCATTCCTTTTGAATGTGAGTGAAATTTGAATAAGAAAATAACAGATTTGTTTATACAACCTACACATGTGTAGTGGGGTCCAAATGTCACCCTATCCGGTCTCTTCTTTCCCTTTCTTCTAGCTTCCAGCGTAGTATGGGCACTCAGCAGCACGATGTGAAATTCCAGCAATTTGGACAAATCCAAGGGGGTTAAACAGAATGGACTGATAGCGAGGAAGCTATCAGAGGAAGGAATTGAGGCCAGACTTGCTATGTGCGGACAGGACAGCCGGCCACCGGTGAGCTCCGCCCATGCTTCGTCCGCCGCGCTAGAGGGAGCTGTCCAGGTTGCCAGGGTCGCAGTGCCTAGGGAGGGCCTAGTCACCGGCTGCCGTGGCTGGGAGTGCTGGCTGCCCTCGCGCTGCAGCAAGGCCATTAGGGGCTGCCCGCCCGCTGCCGTGCCACACCCGCCAGATGCCTGCCAAGGGGCCGCGATGTCGCACACACCAGCCGAAGGACCACAGCTGCGCTGCGCACCCAGCCGTCGTGCTGTGTGTAGGTTGTCCGGTCGTAGCGTCGAATAAGAAGAGGTGAGAGGCCACCCAGAGCACAAAACAGCGGATTTCTTTTATTTTTATTTTTCGCGATTTAATCCAACCAAACTTAACACCGTGTAAAAACAGGGGTAAATGGAGGCTTCAATCCAAAATCACGAGGGAAAAATCACAAAGTTAAAAAAACAGTGGTAAAATCACCATTGGCCTTTAGAGTAGGGGTAGAAACACCAAATTCCCTTACTGTTAATGTGCAATAGTTGAATCTTTTCCACATTTAAACCCTCTGCTATTTGAACATATTGGCAGGATGATGATCACTTGCTGGGTGTTATACTGAAAGGTCCATCTTCAGCGCTAAGGAAATATGTTGTTCTGGTATTAACCGGTGATTGCAGTTCATCTGTACAAGCCCCTGAGTTCAATAAAAATGAAAAGGGACCTGGGGATTTTCAAGGAGGGCAATTTATTGCCCTGAAAGGAAAACGTGGCATGGAAGATGAATATTACTCTTCTGTTAGTTCACGAAAAAGCTCAGGTGCAATAAATATCAAGCTACCATACAAGGGGGATGCATCTGGAATGGGCTTTGAAGTAAGAGCAATTGAGAATAAAGAAATCATGAGTATATGTACCAGCAAAATAAAGATTGATGTAGTCAGACTCCTTGAGGAACCTAACAAATCTGCATACTCTAGAACTGTCCAACAGCTTATAAAGGAGCAACCAGATGGAACTAAGTATCCTCCTGCTTTAGATGCAATAAAAGGTACAAATTTTCTTCATGGCTAGACTATCTGTCTTGTGCTATTATGTTCTATCTGTCTAGGAAATTCTTTCCTTAGTATAGCCTGTGAACTTCACTAACCTGCTGACAAAGTATATACTACCGTAATGAGTGGGAAGGATGGTGGGTCTCTTCAGTAATATAAGCATGTATGTTTTATTTGAACTTTTTTTTTTTTGGAGTCTGATCATTGTTGTGCATTGCTACGTCATTTACGCTCTACACTTGACTTTCTCTAGTTGATTCATATACTGTATATAGTTGTTTAATGTGTCCACCCGATGCAATACAGATCTAAAAATGAAAGAGATGTATCTTGTTGAAAACTACAATGCATACCACAGACTACTGCAAAAAATGTCTGAAAACAAGTGCCATGGTTGTATAAAACTAAAGGAGCATATATCATTGATGAAGGAGCAAAAGAAGTACAAGGATGAGTTGAATAAATTGAAATTCCAAATGTCAGATGAGGCACTTCAACAGATGCCGGAGTTTCAAGGCAGAGTAAGATTTCTTCAGGCACATTTTCCCTCGTCTTTTGTCCTTTTGAGTGCCTGGAGAAAAAAAAAAAAAGGCCAAGGGATTATGGCCATTGTCTCTGCAACATGGAAAAATAATATATATTTTTTGTCATTTCTTTAATTTCTTTGGTTGAGATGGGAGATCTTTCTGGTTTCAGTTCTATTGCTGTACTGTACCAGGAGAACAGTTTGCACATGGATTCTGAATGCTGGGCTTAATATGTTAATGAGTTGTATCCAATCCAGAGGATCAGGAAACTGCACATTTGTATTTTGTTGTCAACCCATTTTCTTAATTGGTTTAACATGGAATGCTTATCGGGCTATTATCAGCAATTTTCAAGTCTCTGACTTCATTCTTGTACTTTGAACTTTTTTGTAACACCTTAGTTTTTTTTTTTTTGCAGATTGATGTATTAAAGGAAATCCAGTATATTGATTCTGATCTAGTTGTGCAACTTAAGGGTCGAGTAGCATGTGAAATGAACTCTGGTGAGGAGTTAATATCGACAGAATGTCTGTTTGAAAATCAATTGGATGACCTAGAACCAGAAGAAGCTGTGGCTATTATGTCTGCATTCGTCTTCCAACAGAGGAATGCTTCAGAACCATCTCTTACTCCAAAACTCTCTGAAGCCAAAAAGAGGTTAGTCAGTTTCATTTTTGCTCCCCTATTCTTGTTTGTGCTATGGTTCTCTTGGTAACATCTTCAATTGCATTTTCTGACAAGAGATGTTACAAGCACCTTTTGCTCTTGTGTTTTTCTATGTATTATTAGGCTTTACGATACAGCAATCGAATTAGGGAAGCTCCAAGCAAAGTTCAAGGTGCCCGTGGACCCTGAGGAGTATGCACGTGATAATCTCAAGTTTGGCCTTGTCGAGGTTGTCTACGAGTGGGCAAAGGTATACTCGTCGTCATGAGAGCTCTTATCCAAGATGTATGCAGGCTGCAGGATTATAACACCGTCACTTTTATATCAACGCAGGGGACTCCTTTCTCAGATATATGTGAGCTGACTGATGTATCTGAAGGGATCATTGTAAGAACAATCGTCCGTCTGGATGAAACATGCAGGGAATTCAGGAATGCAGCCTCCATCATGGGGAACTCTGCGCTGTTCAAGAAGATGGAGATCGCGTCTAATGCTATTAAGCGTGACATTGTGTTTGCAGCAAGCTTGTATGTCACAGGAATCTGATACCTGTAACCTCGTAGTCTCTTTTGCCTTTTGTTAGCGAAATCCTTGTGGTGGAAACGTGGAATGCTACTAGACTATCCTTATTGCTTCAGAAATAACCAGCCAGAGACTTTCAGAAATTTACATAACATGGGAACGGTTCCGGCCCGGAACGACGCTAACCGAACGGAGTCCCAGCACTACTGCTATGGTCGTTTTTTTTTTTAAAAAAAATCTCAAATTCTTGCATTTGCTAGTTCAAAGTTTTCTGAAGCGGCGATCAGAAAAAAAAAATCTAAAGCTGGTGGGATTCTCGTTTCTTCATCGATAATACGATTATATTATATATAAGCGGAAACAAACCGTACTCGTATATACTACCAGCTCGATGGCTAAAGCAATAATGCTTAACTAGAGTCGAAAATACTGAGATGCATGCATGCCCGAAGGCCGAAGCAATTAGGCTTAACCAACATAAAGTTTTACGAGTCGGTCAAGTAACTCGAGCTTAGGAACCATCGTCAAGACAAAGTGAGTCAAATAACTCGAGGTTAGGAACCATCGTTAGGATCAATCATCGCTCCCTCGGTGGTTCGGTTGATGACTACTCTATTCTCTCGTTGCAAGAGAGAGCAGACGAGGGAACATCCATGTGTGCCCGTGCTCCATGAAGGCGACCTGTTGGGCTGTCCGAGCAACGTGGGCCTCAACCTTCGTAATGGGCCACAAGAAAACATCCAACTCCGAACGGCTGAGCCACAGGCACAGCGCCGCGCTCCGCAGCGCCTCGCCCGTTCTGGTTCCCCACAAGTTAGTACCACCTCTCTAGCTGAAGTCGGGTGAGGCGGTCGAACGAGCTATAAAACAAGGCGCAGGCCTCCGTCCCAGCTCATATCTTTCTCGGCCTTTTGGCTAAGATATCTGTTCTTATCAGTTTAATATCTGATATGTGGGCTATGTGCTCACTTCGATATTAAATTTATTTTCACTTCGATATTAAATTTATTTTTTTGGGGGAGGGACCACTACAGTGGCTTGTCACTGGGTCCCTCGAGTGTCGTCTAGCTGTTGCACTGTTGGCAGGGCCTGGTGCACCCTAACCAATACCAAAATGAATTTTTTTTTTTTCGATTTTGATGGAAAATGTTATATTTAAATACCAAAATGAATTTTTCTTTTCGATTTTGATGGAAAATGTTATATTTAAATACCAAAATGAATTTTTCTTTTCGATTTTGATGGAAAATGTTATATTTAAAATACAAAATCTGCTTCGGCATTGCGTGGGACTGCTTTGTTCATAGAGAGCAGGGTACGCAGGACGGGGCGTTGGGGATCGGCTTGGGGTCGACCTCGGGACCGGCGGCGAGGTCGCTGGGGCGCTGATCCGCCCCGAGCTCGCTCTGCTCCGGCGGCCCCCTCTTGCTGCAGCGGCGGGCGCGAGCTCCAGCGGTCCCCTCCCTGCTCCTCTCCCGAGCGAGCAGCGGCACGAGAGCATGCGAGGCCACTCCGCCGCCGGGGCGCGCGCCAGCGGCTCCCTCCGCCGCGCAGGCCCTCCCCTCCCTGCGCCGAGGACAGCGAGCTTCGCGCAGGCCCTCCTCCCCACGTGGTGGGCCCCGCGCCACGAGTGCGGGTAGCGGAGCATTTAGAGGACCGCGGTGCGGTCAGTCTGAGATTATCGAAGCGCTTGCATCGGAAGCAAAAGCAGATCAGCAAAACTACTCAGCCAGTTCTTTCTACATTGCTGTATGCAAAGTAGAGAACCATAATAACTCAGCCAGTTGCCTAAGCTTGCCCTGCCTTACATACTGGTCTACTCCGTACCTTTTAACAACAATTTGACCACAGTGTACACTAATGTGAAAAAGTAGGTTAGCATGATTTGTGTGCATTTTATTTTGTAACCACTACTTGCATTTTCTTACTATCGTTAGCTTTCCTGTAAATACATTTGCATAGCTTTTAAGTACAGTTATAAAAAAGTTGAACAGAAAACTAGGCTTGTTAAACAGATAATATAAATGTGTCTGTTCCTCTTTCCATGCTTCCTAATGACATCAGCAAAAAGCCAGAAACCATTATAGGGACGGTGGAAGTCAGAAGACTTTGTGCAAATTGTATCTTAAATTGTAAATTGTATTTTTGTATTGACAAAATTGCACCATGACAAAATCATTACCCTCTGGTTCAGAAACACATCGCCATTTACTATTTTAGCAAACATTTCAAACCTTTATGGAGACGTGTCTTTTGGAAGTATTTATCTGAAGCAGGAAGGTATTAGCTCCTTGAATTCTGATAGCTGTTTATCTTGTCATTTTTTTTCCTATTCCATCTTACCCAGAATTGAAGAATAGAACAAGTGCCGTGAAGCCTGGACAATCAGTAGGCACTGCAGCCATTGGTGGCCCATTTAAGCTTCTCAATCATGACGGAAAACCTGTTACTGAAAAGGATTTCTTGGGCAAATGGACTTTGCTTTATTTTGGATTTACACACTGTCCTGACATTTGTCCAGATGAACTCCAGAAAATGGCTGCAGCGATTGACAAAATTAGTAAGTCAATTTGATTCTTTTTATCCTTGGATACAAGTATCTTTATAGATCCTGTTGTGTCTGCTTATTGTCTGTCAATATAACACTGTTGTCTTGCATGATATTGCACGATAGACAATAGCATGTTATAAATAGGTTAAAGTAGCAAAGAAAACAAAAAATAAAATTAACTTCTAGCAAATCTGAGTGCCTAAACGAACAGGAACCCAATAGATAGAATCAAGCAGTTTTGAGTTTTGGCAGTTACAGTGTAAGATCATAAGCCTTGGTAAATATGTGAAATATATAATGTATCAAAAGGATCATATAAAACAAAGTCAAACACTCTAACATAATGTTATTCAAACCCTCATTTGTTATAGATCTAGATAGCAATATGGCAAAATCAATGTCCTCATGTTAACTGTGAAGCCAATGAAAAAGATAGATAGTTTTTTCCTTAACAGTACACTGTATATCTTTATTAATACTAGATAATATCAAAAGTGGCATATGTCTCACTGTTGGTGAATATACACTCAGGCTTTAGGTGGTAAGAAGATCGAGCAGTGTTATTATAACTGATAGTGAGCATATCTATCTAAGAATTTGAGATAAGTTAAGGAGGTAAGCTTAGATGAAAAGTGCATAGTGTTGGGCTGGACAAGGATGACATGTGATATATGTGGAAGATTTCCAATGGAAATAATTAAAGAGCACACAGTAGATCCAGTGCACAGTAATAATAATATAAAAAGAAAAACAAAGCCCGTGCTAATTTGTAATTTAAGAGAAATTAAGATAACTGTAGGAAGTAGGAACTAACAGGTAATCTAAGACTGAAAGGGCGTGCTAAAGGCACTAATTTATTAGGAGAGGAGCTCTATAGTCCATAGAAATTGGAGATCTGTTCTCTGCTTATAGATAATATTTAGCCAGTATAGTCCAAAGAATTAAGAGCCATTATGGTGATAGTATGGCTGCTATCAAGCCCCCCATCATCAAAATTCCATGCCACATACCTTTGGAAGGTTTGGGATTGAGCATTGCATTGTTTCGCCTGCTTGATAATTGCCATCACCATTTTCCTTTGAAAAAGAAGAATCGCCATCTTGTTGACAGGGCGAACCCTTTCGTTTATTCACTAAAGCAATCGATCCATCTGCAACCCAACAAGCATAGTTATAGGTTCTCAAAGAAAATTAGAAAGAAAGAAACAAGCATGGTTTTTATGATGTTCCATGCCAGACAATGACTACTTGAAAAGATCTAGGAAGAAGAAACTAACTCAAGCAAAAAGACAACAGTCTCTTGAAATCTCATCCCAAAGTTAATTTTTCTTTTAAGGAATTATTAACGGGTGGGGCACCCACCTGGAATTTTTGATTGCTTGTACTCATAATATTGAAGTTTAAAATTTTTGGTTCAACGCTAGCACCTGACCACGCATGCAGGTGAAATAACGATGCTAGCTAATTATTACCCACATGGCCATATCACGCCTCTCTATATATAAAGGAAAAAGCAGGTTTTCCCTCCCTCCCCAAACAGAATACAGAACGATGATTTTATTTATTTATTCATCAGCTGACGAAACAGCGACGAATCACGCTGCAAGAACATGACGGAACAGAGGCTTACTCGGGGCAATGATTTGCCGGTGCCCGTCGTTGTGCGACATGAGCCGCGCAGCAGCAGGCCCGTGGTGCAGACGACGTTTCCTCCTCCTCTCCTACCTTGGGGCACTCTCTGTTTTCGTTTCGGTTTTCGACTTCAATTTTCTATTTAGAAGCGCGAAAGGCCCGTCTATTTTGAGTTTTGTTGTAGTTGGGCTTGGTGGGCTTTAAATTCATATATGCTTATTTCTTTCGTTTTTCTTATGATTGATTGATGAATAATACCATACGGGCAGGTGAGATGAGATAGCAGAAATCTGGAGCAAATAAAAGATGAGGCAGCCATGGAGGAACAAGCAACAACGTGCGCGGAACGTGCACTTGGGTTTGTTTACAAGCCCTTAAGCATATCAAAATCTGAATCTTGGGACGGCGCCAAAGGGCTTGCCATATCTCTAGCAGATGTGGACGTCAATTTTTGGCAACGGGGCATGCTTTTGAGCGACCCACCAAACTGACAACAAAAAAATTGTGTATTTTTTAATCTCTAAAAAAATTGCCCGTAGATAGATTGAAATACTTGTTGGGCCTAATCAGGCCCAAGTGCATCCACCAACCCTTTTGCTGAGCTTATCTCAAAAACAAAAAAAAAAAACATTTTGCTGAGCTGAAAACGCCCTCATCGCAGCCGCAGCCATCGAAGCGTTCGTTCTTCTTGCATCGGAAGCAAACTCGCTAGAAAAGCCTCCTCAAAACCCACGGCGTCTCCCCTTCCCCGCCGCAGAGGCAGTCCACGATCCAGTGAGGAGGCGATGAGAGGCCGCGCGTCCCATCTCGGCGCGCTCCTCTCGCGAGCGCTCTCTCCCAGCCTTCCCCCTCCCGGTCGCGCTCTGCCCCAGGTACTCGGCGGCTCTCCCCGTCCCTAGGGTCCGTGGAGCGATGGATCTCCGCTCGTCCTTGCGGGAGTGGCGGCGCTGAGATGTTCGGAGCCGGGTTCCTGGGGCGCGCGCGCTTCTTCTCCAGCGACGCCACGGCTGCGACGCAGGGCGGGTCGAAGCCCCTCCGCCGCCGCCGGCGGCGCGCTGCGGGCGGCGAGGGAGGAGGGGTGATGGTCAGTCTGGGAAATCTGAGCAAGCTGACGCCGGGAAAGCCGTCCGCGGAGGGGTAAGTCATGAATTGCCCTTCCAAATGCTATTGGATCCCCCTTTATTTAAGGACAAATAGAAGTGATTGCTCTGAATTGGTTGGCACGAATTAGTAGTGATCCCCAATGAAACAGCACATTTCTAAACTGCTAGTTCATTTATCTATGCATGCTAATTCAGAAGCATTTGCTACTTCCTTGCAGCCGGTGTCTTGGCTCAGTTTTCTACTCCTGCTCGTGACTGGAGGCGGGATAATTGTCTACTACGACAAAGAAAAGAAGCGTCACATTGAAGGTAGATTACTATGGTGAGTTGTTGTTTGCTTTCATGCTGGGACTGCATTTAGCGGCGGTGCATAGGAAGATCTTTCAATGTCCGTGTTGTACAAGGCATATTGGATGTGGAGTAAACACCAACATGAGTTAGCTAAACCGAAAAGTTTGTGTTAGAGTCAATCAGGTAAACAAATCTCGAGGTGTTTTGGGTGGATAGTTTGCATGGGTTCAGTCCAGTTACTGGGTGTTTCCAAAGCTATATTCAAGCGGTAGTCAGCCTACTGTATATCTCCACTTCACCATATCTGCTGTTTCATATAACTATTGAACTGTCTAATCCTGAATTTGCAAGTCCGCTCAAAATATCTAGCTGTCCTTCTAAAATGTTATTCCATGGCTATTCGGGATATTGCTCTGGAAACAAAGGTTTCTGTGGCCTGTGTGTGTGGTTTCAACATGCACCCTTGTGTCTTCAAGTGTCATGCTGGTGGTCAACTGTTATGTACTTAGTGTAAAATGAAGTTGAAATACCTACTTACTAAAACAAGATACTTCTGGAATGCATCATTCACATAATCAACTCATTGTCATGTTTATTGTTATTTCCACTTATTATGAGTGCTGAACTAGGAATTATAGAGCTTTTATCTATTCTTCAAGGACCTACTTTTCATGTCTAGCACTAGCATTGTCTATCTCAGCATGTTCATATAAAAGCATCTCCGGCAGATCCCCTTTCCTTAAAAAAAATGTATTGGGGAGTTGAGTTTTCCCCTCCTTGCTCCAACAGATCTCCCTCCAAGTCCCTTGTTAATGGTGATCACCAATATTTTGTGCCAACTCACCTCAAATAGAGGGAAAGATGGACCTTTCTCATAGATCCTCCATTTCCCCAATTACCGTATTAGTGATTTGCAAAAGCATCTCCCCAATAAATTAGAAGACAATCTCGGTGCATCCCATTATACAATTCTATTGGGGAGTTGTATTGGTGATTTGCTAGAAACTTCCTTCCACAAAATCTGTGTTGAGCATATACATCTCTTAGACTGAAAATTGTCCTTTAATTTTGTGGCAAAAAGATGGTTACTATCAATGAAATCATCATTAAAGCAGGAGACTCCTTACTGAATTTGTGACCTCCATGGTTGAGCAAGCTAAGGACCACTCTATGTTTCATAATTCCTTGACAATCATCAGTTCTTTCTACATTGCTGTATGCAAAATAGAAACCATAACTCAGCCAGTTGCCTAAGCTTGTCCTGCCTTACATACTGGTCTACCTTTTAACAACAATTTGACCACAGTGTACACTAATGTGAAAAAATAGGTTAGCATGATTTGTCTGCATTTTATTTTGTAACCACTGCTTGCATTTTCTTACTATCGTTAGCTTTCCTGTAAATACATTTGCATAGCTTTTAAGTACAGTTATAAAAAAGTTGAACAGAAAACTAGGCTTGTTAAACAAATAATATAAAGGTGTCTGTTCCTCTTTCCATGCTTCCTAATGACATCAGCAAAAAGCCAGAAACCATTATAGGGACGGTGGAAGTCAGAAGACTTTGTGCAAATTGTTTCTTAAATTGTAAATTGTATTGACAAAATTGCACCATGACAAAATCATTACCCTCTGGTTCAGAAACACATAAGCCATTTACTATTTTAGCAAACATTTCAAACCTTTATGGAGACATATCTTTTGGAAGTATTTATCTGAAGCAGGAAGGTATTAGCTCCTTGAATTCTGATAGCTGTTTATTTTGTCTTTTTTTTTTTTTTTTTCCTATTCCATCTTACCCAGAATTGAAGAATAGAACAAGTGCCGTGAAGCCTGGACAATCAGTAGGCACTGCAGCCATTGGTGGCCCATTTAAGCTTCTGAATCATGACGGAAAACCTGTTACTGAAAAGGATTTCTTGGGCAAATGGACTTTGCTTTATTTTGGATTTACACACTGTCCTGACATTTGTCCAGATGAACTCAGAAAATGGCTGCAGCGATTGACAAAATTAGTAAGTCAATTTGATTCTTTTGATCCTTGGATACAAGTATCTTCATAGATCCTGTTGTGTCTGCGTATTGTCTGTCAATATAACACTGTTGTCTTGCATGATATTGTCACTTAGAAACTAGAAGGCATATTATTGTACGCAAAATAATAGGGTAAATGGGCAAGCCAATATGAGATGTAAATACAAGGTTATGTATTTTTGTTTGACTGGACTTGGTGAAAATTTCCACTAAAGAGCCCTATTGGACCTAGTAGACGGTTTAAGTTAAGCATATTTTTTCAGTCATTATAATATGTTCTTATATGCAGAGGAAAAGGCAAAACTGGATGTTGTGCCAGTTTTCATTACAGTTGATCCTGAAAGAGATACTGTTGAGCAGGTTCGGGACTATGTTAAAGGTGTGTGTTTGCAATTGCCCTTAGTTCTTAATCAATGTAACAAATAAATTTGTAGCCCTTTTGACCTCTTATTATTTTGCAGTATCTTATTCTTTTGATTGCTCATTGCTGATGAACTATTTGTGATTCACAGAGTTCCATCCAGATCTGATAGGACTCACAGGTACTTGACAGATGAAGTAAGACAAGTTGCACGTGCTTACCGAGTTTACTATATGAAGACAGAGGAGGAGGGTTCTGACTACCTTGTTGATCACTCAATTGTCATGTATGCTATTTCTAATCTCCTCCATCTTGCAGAATGACTTTGGGCATTAGCTATTTTGATTTTGATAATGTTCGGCAATTGGGATGATCTAGTTCAAGTCATTTTATTATTTTAAGATATGGCATTACCTACAGCATGCAAATTGCAAACCAAAATGAAGAAACCTGCTAATTTGGCTATTTTTTTAACCAATTCTGAATATTATCTTGCGGGGCTCCAGTGGGTATCTAGTAGGAAATTTTTATGACATTGGATAGTGTAAAGACTTGGAATGTGAAATACAGGGAATGTCTCAATCCTGAAATTACATGCTGGCTAGTTGTTTTATTCTGCTAGAACTCATTGTAGCTATAGGAAGATCCTGATTTGTTGACGTTACTGCTATGTGTTATCATTATGAGTGATTAAATACATATACGTTCTATCAAAACACTGACTGACTGGTTGCTCATCTACTTTCAGGTACCTGATGAACCCAGAGATGAAGTTTGTCAAGTTTTATGGCAAGAATTATGATACAGATTCCCTTGCTGATGGTATCATTAAAGAAATTAAAGAGCACAAGTAAACAGTAGTTTGAATGCCACTCTGCAGTGTCAGCTTGTTTCTGAATTTCAACGGGAGTTTTGTCGAAGCAAAGCAAAGAGCAAATGACACGATGCAAGATCATGCAGCCATAACTGCTGCTTGGTCATTTCTGATGATTTTTTAATCTCGTGACAGTTTATTAAGCAGATTCCGGGGCACATTTTGCAGTTTTGTGCATGTTTTTGTCACGGCAAACTTCTGTACTGGCAACTTGGATTGCTGTTTATTGCTGGATGTAATTTTATTTGAATAGTTTCATACCAGCACAATATGACATCGACCCCATAGGTTCAGAAAACCCTTTTTTTCTTCTGCTCCTCGCCGTTAGGAATTTCATCGAGGGATTGGAATTTCAGAGCCATGATTTTTAGTATTCCTGTGGAAGTCCCACTGCGATTACCACTTTTTCTTTTTAAAAAAACCATACAACACCTCCAAAACACTAATCTAGATCTCAATAATAATGCACCCTCTCATCTATTATTATTTTGGAGGTGTTGTACCATGGAGGCGAATAGTTTGAGGACCCATGGTATATTTTACTTTTTTTTTTTTTTCCTTCTAAAATACAATCACTCGTAACTGAACCTAGGGTTTTTTTTTTTGTGTGACAGGTAACTAAACCTAGGTGGGTTAATTGGTCTCACCACAAGCCAGGCTATTATTACCAATTATTATTTTTTTTCTTTTTAACATTCCTTCAGCTCCACTTTCATTTTGTTTCTACATTAATCCTATGGGATAGAGGGAGTAAGCAACAAGCAACCTACAACATGTGTTCATCTTGAAAAAAAAAAAAAAGAAGAAGAGTTACATTTCTTTTGAGAAACACCAAGGAGAGGTTCGGCCCATGCCATTCCATTTTGGGCCCTTGTTGTGGTGAATGATAATGCCCAATTAAAGGTAGGTAGATCTTGTACGTAGTATGCTCTGTTTAGATCCTTATAGATAATCACTGTATGCTAATAGATATTTCTTTTGGATCCAAACAGGTACAATAGAACTAATAAAGTAGCTAATTGTTAGCTAGACATCTAGATAATAATTATCTGACTAGTTGGACCAGACGACATAATATCAGCTAATAATTATTATTTTAGTAGTTTTTTCATTAGCTTTGGATTAAAAACCCTCTAGCTAATAGTTAGCTAGCTAATTATTAGGTATGGGCTATTAGCCAGCTAACTATTAGCAGATAATGAATCTAAAACTAGAAGTTTGGAATATATAGGAGTATCTAAAGTCTACCTAAAAGTTGCTCTTAAAATTTAGAATTAGAAAAATATACAATTATTCACTACCTGATCAACCTTTGGTACCATGAAATGAGCAAAATCAAGTGACACATATTAACCTGATGTACAGGCAGACATTAATTTCCTACTAAAGATGCAACATACTACCAGACCAGGTGCAATTTGAGAGGAAAGTCATGAAGTCATGCCAAGGATGCATCCATATATAAGGCATGGCAGATATGGCCGGCATTTGTTTCCTGCCAATGCAATGCTGTAATGCATAATGTAGTATAACACGAATTGATTTCCTGCCAATGATGCACCTTGGTGCAGCACTTGTTTCCCTTATCCCATATACAATGCAGCTATAGTATTGATCACTGAGTGTCGAGGGCTGCCTATAAATAGACCACATAGCGAGTGAATCCAATAGACATAAGCTCAGCTATCTTCCTCCTCCTCAATTCCTCATCATGATCAATCGGTCTGTAGCCATGGCGGTGTTCGTCACTCTCTCACTACTGCTAATCTTGGCCACCGGTAAGCCTACTATGAATTATGTGTTCGACAATTTCACTTGCTCGATCTATCGGTTACAAATGTTGTATGTATGTCGTAGGTGGCCAAGCCGACGCCGATGAGTTGTCGTCAACCTCACAGCGTGCTACTCCAGAGCCTAGTCCTGCAGCGAAGGGCTATGAAACCTCGAGGGGGCCATGGGAAGCAACCAGTGGTAATAAGAATATGGCTATATTATGCATGTAACTTGGTTCTTGGTTGATTACTTTTTATCTAAAATTGTTTCACACTAAAGGTGACCGTCATCGGGAGATCAAGATTGGTCCATGCTTCCCCAGCAGAGGCGGTAATGCTCTCTCCGACAACAAAGGCAATGCTCCCACCTGCATCCAGCGGTGCACCAGCAAAGGCTATGCCGGCGGGCACTGCGACACTGTGTCCGGGGGCCTCCCCGGCGACTGCTTCTGCTTCACATAGGCTACCCAATGTCATTCGGTTTCACCGTCTCGGTTCCGAAGGGTTGGAGGTAGCAATCATGGTGTGAAGAATAACTAGGGTTTATTTTTGTAGCTTCATCACTAGGGTAGATAGATCCGTCTTCATGGAAATTTGAAGTAGTAGTAGTCATCGTGTTTGCCTCACCAGTGTGAAATTGTGATTCAAGTGCCGACGTTTAGTTACTTATGAAATACTTAATAGAGAAGCCTATGACTCAGTCTTAGGGTGGCACACTTCATGATAGAATGGTTTGTCGGAGGTCATCCGACCACTTATATATGTGTGTCTCTTGAAGATTTCAAAGGTGACGATCTAGAGATCGATTTACAGAAGTAGACCAAAATAAAATAAAAATTCATGTGCATGCCTGATTATGGGGGATTGAACAAAAACCTTAAACCTTATGCATGCCTTCCTTACCATCCACCCCCCAAGCCACTACCCAAACGCTAACTGTTGATACAATTTTTTATTCATTTTAACGAATATTTAAAAATCCTAAATGGATTCGATTGAAAAAGTCTTGAACTGAAAGTTGTAGATTCCATCAAGTGTTACAACGATCGTTTTGTCAAGTCATACGCGTGAGCGAACACACATGAAGAAAAAAAAAAGGCAAAGCGCGACTAAGTCTGGAACACCATGATACTAAGTCTTAATCACTACTCTAGCTAGACTACTTGGGCTGCTAGAGGTGCGTGCATGACCAACCATCATGTACTACTACCGTGCAACACTCTATACAACTAAAAAGACTTACCAATCCACGATACTAAGTCTTGATCACTGCTCGTCTGTATCTATACGAATCATCCTTAACTCGAAGCTCACGTGTAAGTGTCCTACCCGGTTTCAATATGAAGAACGTGTCCACGTCATATACGAAGCCCTGATGAAGAATATAACCATCGTGTACGGAGGGTGTTCCCGATGGACAAGGCTATCATAGTATTAATCTTTCTTATTGTAATACGCTACATGATTCTAGTGGGAATTAATTCAAGTGTAAAATAAATTGTTACAAGATGAAAATTATGATTTGCCAAATATATCGACTGTGGTTCGAGCATCTCCAACAACTCCCCATCTCAACTTGCTATCCATCTTTTTTTAGCAAAACAAGAAAAATCACCCTCCAACAACTTGCCATCCAACTTGGCATTTGTTACAACTTGCCAAATTTCTTCCTCTCTGTGCGCATATATGCGCGCGCGGAAACAGGTTGCCATCGGGAATTCTTTCGTCGCTGCGATCTTCTCCCCAGCGAGGGACTAGATGGCAGCCTGGGGAACACAACTCATGGCAAAAAACAAGTAGTGGGTCCACCTAATTTTAGCATTTGTCAAGTTGAGATGGGAAACTATTGGAGATGAGCAATTTTTTCCCTTGCCAAATCTTTTGCCAAATTGCTAAAATCTATGTTTTGCCAAACAAAATATGGTAAACTCTTGGAGATGCTCTTACAAGAGTCATTAGTTTGAATTTTAGTCTCAAATTCTCAATGGCCACTGGACACCTCCACGGCCGACAACGGCCCATTTTTATCAAAATGGAGGTGGCCCATGACCCAAGGACGTTAGCAGCGACATCTTCTCAAACTCGAAAAAAAAAAAAAAAAACCAAACTAACCGGAACCAAAATCGAATTAAACGAAACCGAAATATTATGTTCCCGTTTCGGTTTCCAGATTCTAGGAACCGAAATTACTACGGTTAATTCGGTTCAAGGCTCCAGTTAACCGAATTGACATGAATAACCGAACTTTTTTTTTTTTTTTTTGAGAAAAATGAATAACCGAACCATGTAAAGGGTTAAAGGCCCATACAATAGAATACACTCATACATGTATACAGCCCAGCCCAAACAGGAGTACTATCTCTTCCCCGACCCCGCCTGGCGCCGATCGGCCGCAGCGGCGCTCCCGCGACGGCGCGACTCCTCCCTCCGGCTCCGGCCCTCCTTGGCGCTCTCGACCCTCCTTTCCTCAACCCCGAGACGGCGACCCGCCCCCGGCGAGCCTGTGTTGATATCGATTCGGTTTGTTCGGGTACGGCCCTCTCTCTGAGTCCAACGAAACCCTCGGAGGCACGGGTCGGTTCGCCGGCATGCTGTCCGGCGTGAAGCTGGTTCCGCGAGACCAGATCCAGTCTGATCAGAAGCGTAGAGGTGACCGGGGCTCCGATTCCAACTCCTCCGACGGCAAGAGGCCGTCGAAGCACAGTAAAAGAGGGCGGGACAAGAAGGAGAAGAAGAGGCAAAGTAGCCGGCGGCAGCGGAGGCGGAGCAAGAGGTACTCGTCGGAAGACTCTTCGGGGTCAGACACCGACGATTCAATCGGGGAGGAAGAGGAGGAGGATGTCAGTCGGAGCAAGCGCCGGGGCAAGGACAGAAGGCGGCGGCGCAACTTCTCTGACGACGATGAATCCGAATCCAGCGAATCTGACCGGGGAAGAGGTAAATAAAATAGTACAAAATTCGGCCAGCATCTGTTATTCTGTTGTAATTTTGACAAGCTTGGATATCTTTATCTGATCGTATGACCCCTATGAGTTATGGCCATTTGTTACAGCCCCTCGCAGCGGGAAGCAGAGACGTGATGACGACGATGAGGAGGAAGAGACTGAAGGCGAGGGGCTAAGGGCAAGCGAGGTGGTCAGGAGGGAGATGGGGCTTGAATGGATGCTCAAGCCAGCAAGCAGCAGCCGAACTGAGGGCAGCGCTGTTGGTAAGGCTGATAATATCGAGAAGGATGAAGCTGCGCATGAAGAGGTATGACAATACACTTTCTTACATGCTGCTTTTGTCGACAAGCTGTAGTAATCCGCCTTTGCTTGATTGTTGATAGGTTATGAGACCAAATCCAAAGGAACTTAACCCATACCTTAAAGATAATGGAACTGGATACCCAGAAGAGTCAACCCCAACAAATGCAGGCAGTCAGTTGCTTGCATCCTCTGTTGTGGGTGATGGGGGTGCCAGCTGGAGACTTAAAGCTTTGAAGCGTGCAAAGGAGCAAGCTGCTCGTGAAGGAAGAAAACTTGAGGAGGTAAGCACATAGGTACATGTGATTATTCTTGTTTTTAATTTCTCATTAACTTATGCAACTATTCGACTGCTATAGGTTGTTGAAGAGAGATGGGGCTCATTAGGCGACTTAGCTGTTTCAGTATCAGCATCAAGAGCTGCCCACTCACATGCTCATTTGCATGCCATTAGAGGCAGAAAATCTGGGAATGCTGACAACTCAGAAGAACGTGTCAAAGGAAATCCAGAGGGCCAGCCAGATGGTAACAGTGGCAGACGTGAATATTTACGAGATGTTTCTTCTCAGCATCGTGCCATGAGAAAACCCAAACCTGATTCTGTCCCATGGAAAAAAGCGAAGACAGAATATATCTTCTGGGGACCAGGAACTTATCTCTTCAGCGGTAGCAAGCTTAAATAAGTTTTCTGATGATGGAAGCTTTATGGAAAAGATTAACTCTCTTGAGAGCAAGAACACAAATGTTTCCACTGGTAGTGCTAGTGCTAGTCCTGATGAGCAGAGGGACAGTGAGCAGAAATCCGTTAAGGAGAGTTCAAACAAAGAATCATTAGTGAGTGCTCAGAAATTAAATGCAAACCAGATGGCTGCAAAGATTCTGCAGCTCGAATGAAAGGCAAGCATCAAGAAGCTGAACAACTTTCGGTGAGTCTTTCAATTATTTTTTTCTTGTGGTGTGGCAATGCTGACACTTTTTTTTCTGGCTTTATGAATTTGTGAATCATTATATAGCAATTTATTTTGTAATGCAACAATTGGAGTATTCAGAGTACTCTTGACAGATACTCATTTGATTTAACAGTGTAGATATGTTAATTATTGTGTTTCCACCTTAGTCCTTAACTTTACATATATTCTGTAAAATTGCATGTAAGGTTCAACATATGGATTGCTTTGGTGGTACTGGATCTATATTTTCCTAATAGGTTGCACCATATATTTACGGCTTGCTCCATATATTTACAACTTTGGTCTAGGTTGCACCACATTGCACGATTTAAGAAACTGGGATAAATGTCTTGTTATTATCTATAGAAATAGGGAGAGATCAATTTTCTATTTGCTTGGCAATATGGCTGAGCTGCTCGTCATTCTTTATCAGAGAGAAATGGAAGCTTTGCTGGAGAATCAGGATACTGCCCATGAGAAGCCTGGTCATGGAAAAGAAAGAAGCTCAATCAGGTAACTATATCCAACCATGTGTGCCATGGTAAATAATTATTTCTCAAAACAAAGTATACACTTGTCATTTTATGAGAAAGTATTCTAAGACTACATGATATCCCAAGTAGTATGGAAAAAGAAGTTCTGATTTCATTGTTATATCAACACGAACACGTATAGCCAGTTTATCTGCCCTTGCTGAAGACTTTTTTTTTTTGAATCTGTAGGCATACATTGAAGCCTACTATAGCTGATCGCAAGAGAAGAGAAGAGGATGCTGACCTGCATTTGGCTAATAAAATTATGCACAACAAGCAGTATAATATGTCTAAAAAGTATTGAAGATGAATATGATTTTGGTGACGCTCCCACTAAAAAAGGACAAAAAAGAAAGGATAAAGAAGCACGTGACGAGAGGAGAAGCACTAATAGGCATATGTTGACTCAAAAGGACCGCTGTTTGTATTGCTTTGAGAACCCATCCAGGCCAAAACATCTGGTTGTTGCTATTGGAAACTTCAGTTACTTGATGCTGCCGCAGTTTGAACCTGTTGTCCCTGGGCACTGTATTATCCTTCCATTACAGGTGAGACAATTTTGCTGGCCCTGTTGCATTTGCATGAAATTTAGCTTTCTTAAGAACCAACCAGCTGCTACTTGTTTGTGCTTTTGAATAGGCTTTTTTTGGGAGCATTCTGTCTTTTAATTTATGAACAGACAATCAGTTTCTCATTATTGATGATTTTGATAATGGTTGCAGCATGAATCTGGAACAAGAACAGTTGATCAGAACGTTTGGGGGGAGATTCGCAACTTCAAGAAGTGTCTGCTGAAGATGTTTGCGCAGCAGAACAAGGATGTGGTGTTTATGGAGACAGTCATAAGCCTGGCCAAACAGCGGAGACACTGCATGATTGAGTGCATCCCTGTCCCTTCTGAAGTTTCAAGCAATGCCCCAATGTACTTCAAAAAGGTCAGCTGTTTAATTCAACCTTCATTACTGAGAATGCTCTCGTGCTTTTAGTTGTAATGAATTGTTGGCATTTATTCCAGGCTATTGATGAAGCTGAAGAAGAATGGACCCAGCATGAGATGAAGAAGGTTATCCAGACAAGTGCAAGCCGCAACTTGTGCCAAGTCATCCCGGAGAACTTTGCCTACTTCCATGTGGAGTTCGGGTTGGACTATGGCTTTGTTCATGTAATAGATGACGAGAGCAAGTTCAGCGCTGGATTTGGATTGAATGTCATTAGAGGGATGCTTCAGCTGCCAGAGGAGGACATGCACCGTCGGCGAAGGCATGAGTCCATGGATAACCAGAGGCAGGCTGTTGCTAGCTTCATGAAGGACTGGAAACCCTTCGACTGGACGAAGCAACTTGATTGAATGTGGATACCGGTTCTGAGAACACTTGAAGAAAAGCTTGCACGACTTGTACTAAAAGATTCTATAGGAAACTTGTATTGATGTTATGGTATCACTGTATTTTGTTCTAAAATGATATTGACTGAGCAAATGATCGTTTTGTATACTCGAGGAAGGAAAGAAGGCTCTAGCTGGACTTGGGCCGTTAGAGATGTGCGGGCCAGCCCACATCATGGACTGCGCAACAGCAGAAACTAATGCTTGTCTGGCCAAGTTTCGTCATAAGAAAATTAAGAAAGCGAATACACTAATAGTAGTAAGCTACAACATGTGTTCGTCACTTCATCAGGAAACAAAGAAACAAAAGGATGCCTCGTAAAAAAAAAAAAAAAAAAAAAAAACTTTTAGCTAGTTGGCCCTACTAAAAGTACATTTTAGTTTCTTGGCCCTTTTTCCGGCAAATTTAGTTATTTGGCCCACTTTCGAGTTTTGGTTAGTTTCTTGGCTCTTCTGTCACTTTCATGACTTTGCGGGGGTTAAATGGTATGTGAAATAACTAATTTGCCCGTGGCACCTAATGAAAAAGGCCATCAACATAACTGTTTGTTCAAGTTGCTTAGCACCAGTATTTTCTCAAGATAATCCACAATAATGGGTCATGTGTCTGACGCTCATTAGGCGCTAAAGGGAAAAATAGTCATTTCACTTACCACTCAACACTATTTTTTTTACGAAACTGACGGAAGGGCCGTGAAACTACCAAAAACTTGAAAATGGGCCAAGTAACCAAATTCATCAAAAAAAAAAAAAAAGGGCCAAGAAACTAGGTGGTACTTTTAGTAGGGTCAAGGAAATAATTTGCTCCAAAAAGATTATGGGTAGAAGATTGTCCTCCTTATATATGTTTATAAACAACGAGAGGCTCGGCCCATATGCCATTCCTTTTTTGGGCCCTTGTTGTGCATGATTCATGAATGATAATAATGCCCAATGAAAGTCTTGTTAGGTCCTTTTTGGATCTCTATAGATAATAGCTATCCCTGCTGATAGGTATCTATTTTGAATCCAAACAGGTAAAACTAAAGTAGCTAATTGTTAGCTGTTGCTCTAGATAATAATTATCTTACTATAGTTGGACAAAATGAGATAATAACAACTAATATTTATCTTAGTAGCATTTTTTATTAGTTGTGCATCCAAACACCTCTAGCTAATAGGTAGCTAATTATTTGGTACGAGCTATTAGCTAGGTAAATACTAATTGATAATGAATCCAAACAAGGCCTTATTATATACTATCAACTAGATATTTGGAATATATAGGAGTATGTAAATTTTATCTAAAAGTTTTTTCTTAAAATTAGAATTAGGAGAATCTATAGTAATTCACTGCTTGGTCAATCTTTGGTATCATAAAATGAGCAAATCAAGTGACGCCTACGCACAGGGCCAGGCATTAATTTCCTACTAAAGATGCACTATATCACACTAGGTGCAATTTCCTACTGAAGACTCAATGTAATGCCAAGGATGCATCCATATATAAGTGTGAATGGTATGGTTGCCATTAGTTTGCTGCCAACAATGGTGCAATGCATAGTAGACTACTGCAGTATAGCACGAATTGATTTCCTGCCGATGATGCACCCTGGTGTAGTACTAATGTTTCCCTTATCCCGTAGCCAATGCAACTACTGTGTTGATCATTGGCTGTCGAGGGCTGCCTGCCTGCTTCTATATAGACCACACATAGCGAGTAAATCCAATAGACATCAACTCTTGTCCTCTTCATCATGATGATCAATCGGTTTGCAGCCATGGCTCTGTTCCTCACTCTCTCACTCATGCTACTCTTGGCCACAGGTAAGCGTATTGTGAATTATGCATTTGAAAATTTCACTTGCTTGATCATTTGGTTACAAATGCTGCATGTATGTCGTAGGTGGCCAAGCCAATGCCGATGAGTTGTCGTCAACATCACAACGTGCTGTTATAGATCCTAGTCCGGCGCCCAAGGGCTACGAAACCTCAAGGGGGGCACTAGAAGCAGTCAAAGGTAATAAGAACATGGCCATGGGCATATGATGCATGTAGTTGTTGGTTCTTGGTTGATTCCTTTTTAACTGAAATTCGTTTGTCCCAAAGGTGATCGTCACCGGGAGATCAAGATTGGTCCGTGCTTCCCTAGCAAAGACGCCAATGCTCTCTCCGACAGAGGCAATGCTCCCTCCTGCATCCAGCGGTGCACGAGCAAAGGCTATTCCGGCGGGAGCTGCGACATCGTGTCCGGGGGCCTCCCCGGCGACGCTTTCTGCTTCACATAGATTGTCCAATGTCATTCAGTTTCACCGCCTCGGTTCCACAGGGTTGAGATAACAATCATGGCGAAAAGAATAATTAGGGTTTTTTTGGCAGCTTCATCACTAGGGTAGATAGATCTGTGTTCTTGGAAATTTGAAGTAGTAGTAGTCATCGTGTTTGCCTCACCAGTGTGAAATTGTGAATCAAGTGCCAACATTAAGTTACTTACAAAATACTTAATAGTCTATGCATGACTCAGGGTGATGCACTTAACGAAACAATATTTTTCGGAGGTTTGTCCGCCTGTTTTATATACCTGTGTCTCTAGAAGATTTCTAAAGGTGACAATCTAGAGATCGATTTCTAGAAGTGGGCCAAAATAAGCATGCCAGATTATGTGGGATGAACAAAGAACCTCAAACCTCATATGTTACTTCCTTACCATCCACCCAAGCCACTACCCAAACGCTAACTGTTGATAAATTTTTTTATTCATTTTAATGAATATTTAGAATCCTAAATGGATTCAATTGAAAAAGGCTTGATTTAATATAAATATTTTTAGTTCATGCTATGTCTAGGTTTCTACCTTAGGCCTCGTGCATGATTACACATAGCATGAGCGAACATGAAGTAAGTAAGGCTCTGGCTCTAGCTGGACTACTTGGGCCTCTAGAGGTGCCGCCATGACCTGCCCACATCATGTGCTATTGTGCAACAATCTATATACAACTAAAAAGACTGAAACCCATCGTTTATTCGGTGATACCATGTCTTGATCACTGCTCATGCGTCCGCATCGATACCAATCATCCTTGACTCGTGGCTCACATGTTCATGTCGTCCTACCCAGTTCTGATACAAAGACCATATCACATGTTTGCATCGGAAACAAAGCCCCGACGAATATGATAACCATTGTGTATGGAGGGGCATGCTCGATGGACAAGGCAACTATCAAAGTATTATTCTTTCTCGTTGCAACACACATACATGATTCTAGTGGGAATAATTTAAGTATTGTCAAAGTTCTATCCTATGGAAATTGTAAGGAAAGGAAATAATCAAACTAGCTACAACATATGTTGAGGAAAAAAAATTTGCATGATTATGGTGGGTAAAAGATTGTCCTTATACATGTTGTAAACAACTAGTGGTTCAGCCCATGCCTTTCCTTTGGGCCCCCATTGTGCATGCATGATGAATGATATGCCCAGTCAAAGTCCCAAAGCAGGAGTTAGTGCCTAGCTCTTTGGCAAGGCGGGCTCCAGCTGAACTAGAAGCCTAAAGAAACCTCATTTTATAGCGCACTCCTCTGGCTCTGGTTCTTCTGGTAATGTAGCAACGAGCTGGAGCCTGAAAGAGCCTTGCTAAAGAGGGCCTTAGATCTTGCATGTTAGTATCAACTTAAAGTGGGTATACTTTTCTTAAAAAATGGTAAGCCTGTATATATATAGGAGTATCCAAAATCTATTTAAAAGTTACTCATAAAATTAGAATTAGAAAATATATAGTTATTATATATAGGGAGTATCTAGTTATATGTCAAGAAATTTTATATGGTCAAATCTATCAGATTTTTAAAAATACATCTAGTAGTGACATTTGTTACACAAAATCCTAAAACACAATCAAAAGTATACAAATCTGACAGATTTAGTAAAAAAAATCTGTGTCAACGGTTAAATAGAATATCTAAAATATACCTGAAAGTAGCTTTAAAATCAGAATTTCAAAATTATTCACTGCCTCAACCTTTCGTGTCCAATGAAATGTGCAAAATCTAGTGACGCATATATACTAGATATTAACACGTGGTACAATCTCAACATTAATTTCCTACTAAAGATGCAAACATTCTATATCATTTGCAAAATCTAGTTAATTTGTATAGCAAAACTCATATTTAGATTCGCAGCCTGGCAGACATCGTTAGTGATATGCATGATAGGCATTATTAGTTTCCTGTCAACAATAATGCAGCGATGCATATTACACACAATTGTAATAATATATAGCAGGGATTAATTTTCTACCAATGATATTCACCCTGGTGTTGTAGTACATACTGTACTAATATGTCCTTATATTATTCAATAATATAACAATCCACCTAGTATGTTGACCAATGACCATTGACTAACTGCGTCAAGGGTTGCCTATTATAGCAGCGCATGCAGGCACAGGAGAGCCGGAAAAATGGCGATAGATCGGCATTATAAATAGACTAGTTAAGCGCCCGTGCGTTGCTACGGGATAACTAAATTTTATCTAAAAACATACAGATCACATGATAAGATAACAATAATGTTAAATCAAGTCACCGAGAGCGCAGCATCACACTAACTCTACCGCATAGACAAAGAACACATCCCTGTCTTTGTGTTGTCCGCCCTTTTCTCCCTCACCTAAATAATCTATTGTTTCTAAAAGAAAATAATAAATCCCCCATGTGTACAAAGGTGGAGTAAATATGTAACAAAAACTATGCCATGGAATTCAAAAAACTGCATTTTGAAGAAAACTAAAAGAAAAGTGAGAATTAGACCATAGAACAACGATTATTCTTAGAAGACAGTGATATATATTTGTTGAATAATTAGGATTAGTACATGTGGTTTGTTTACAGGATGAGAAGTATCTTAGCAGAAATGCAAATCTTACATGGCCAGAGAGTCACAAACAATGTGCTAGCCAACTCTTGAAAGGATATCTTTCTACATTATGTATATTTATTACTACCCTAGAGTAGTTAATTTGAATATAAGATACAAGTTGACCATATAGCTATGCCAAAACAAGTTCAATTATGTTCATCATCATATTAAGGCCCATGTTTCCAAGTCACTCATGCAGCATGAACCCTTCCACCGGTAGCGACCAAGGCTCTCTCGTGATAAGTAAAGGAAACCCAACACTGCAATTTTGACGTTACTTTGTTGATGATAAGACTTCAAAAAATCAGTCAGAGACAAGCTTCAAGAGATCATACTGTTTAGGTATTATAGTCAACGGGCATTAGTGTAATCTCCTAGTTTAGGGTTTTACTAAGTCTCTCTTGTACTCTATATATTGTCCCCCTTTTGGGCTTCAATAGTATCAATTTATTGTGTCTCTTTATTCGTCACACATACTTAGTGGACATGATGTCTTACAGTTAAGATAATCCTTCAAGCTAAACCTCTCCTAACAGTTATCCCTCGCAGCCGATGCAAATAAAAAATTGTGTTAGTTATGTTCCTCAAATAGAAAAGGCAAGTACTGAAAGAAAAACAACAACAGAAATCGAAGTACCTGATATCCTGGTTTTGTGAATTCCTTAACACCAAACCAATTTCCATCGGCTATTTGATGGGAATAATATATTCAAGCCCTTTCTTGAATCAGTAAGATGATGTAGCAAATACAAATTAGCCAAAGAAACTATAAATTTGAGGCATATATTTCTAACATGCATACCTCGTGATGCTATCTCCCCGGCGCTCCAAGCATTCTGATTGTCGTACAATCAAACAAGTGAGGATGAAATGCATAATTTGGAAACTGAAAGTACATGAAATTAATACACAATTACGAAATTAATTCGGTTCTTTCTTTGGGATCCCAGGTCATGCAGAAGATACACAAATAGGAAATCCCTTATAATCATTCAATGCAAATCTCTACAGTATGTTTGCTCATTTTAAGTGAAGATACTAACTTTTCGAAGAATGGACGTGTTCTATTCACGTATTATCTATCGAATTCTATGTACGCGCTAATCCTAATTGGCTTCTCTCTTCTTATGATAATCTTCTCAACCAGATCAAGACGATTTTCTGACTTGTGACTAACGGCTGACTGTACTATAGAAGAGTAGCGCATTCGAACTCCTCTTTTCCATCCAGCCTTAGTGGCCCCTCTCTGATAAGGTTTGAAATCAAAACGAAAAAAATGACAAATCTGGTCCGATGGCTCTTCTCCACTAACCACAAGGATATCGGTACTCTATATTTCATCTTGCCTTGTAACAACAGTCTATTCCACCCGATGCACAAGCCTAAAAGCCTATTCTATTTATTTGCTAAAATAGTCCAATTTGACGTAAACTGTTTTCGACAACTTATCTCTATGTTTTATTAATTATTATACAGTAATCCAGTAAGTTAAATTCCAGTCATACTATTTTACAGAATAAGCAATCCAATTCGTGAGTAATCAAACTGAAGAGCATAACTACACATCCTGCTATCTGCAAGAAAAAATTGGGATATTAAAACATCACCATGTCCATCCAGCTTACTGGAAACAAAAGAAAAAACTTTGGTAGCTGGACCCCCCAAACAAATCTAAACAGTCCACTACATTGAGCTCATTTTTCCTATTGCCTATAATCATAGTTGTTTGTTACTGGTAACACCAAGACAGGCAGTATAATAATCTCTGATGCATGACCACCTTTGAAAAGGGACAAATAAATTTTTATCTCATTATCAGCAGAGATTTGAAAAGGTCCTACACTATTCCGAACCTGGACACCTAAATTTTTATCTCATTAACAGCAGAGATTTGAAACGGGACACCTAACAACAGCAGGACTACCTTTGCTTTCTAATTCACTGACCATGCATGCACATATCATCACTTTCATAAGCATATATTTATTCATAACAGTGACAACTATCCTGCTCCTGATGCTAGGTATTCCAGTTGATAGATAGAACAAATGACTAAATCATTGACAAAATCAAATGTAAAAGTGTTTGGGTTTTGGGCCCAATCACAGTTTAGGAAAGTCCTCTACTTATGATTTAGACCAAATCACAGTTACAATGGGGCTCACACAGGATTTAGATCAAATGAAAGTTCAGACAGTATTAGAGCATTCAAGTAGTTGAACCTGTACATGAGAGGTATTCAGAAATTCATTCAATGAGAACGTTGCCCAAAAAAATATCACATTACAAGACAGGGTTTGCATGAACTTGAAATTTCTAAAACCAATCGAAATAAGCAGCTTGTAGAACTTAGAAGCACTGACGTGGAGAATGCTTGAGGGATCCAAGATAGAGAGAATGACTGAACCACAGGAGCAGAGAACCTGAGATTGCTGGCACGATGCGGGATGAAGCATGAGCTGCAGTACTTGAAGATTATATATAAGCCAACCTGACGGGAATCATATATATGGGATTTGGATTGAGACGCAGCAACGCCCTGCACGGCTTCAATTCACGCGGTCGACGTCGTCTTGTTGGGACACGACGTCCTGCACACACCAGCGACCCCAGCCCCGGCTTCTTGCTGGCAGGGCGAGGATGAACGAGAGGAGATCCGGCCTTCTTGCCGTCGGCAGTCCGAACAGGAACGGGAGTTGATCCGGCCAAACAAGACGAAGAGTGGAGAGGTGCAGGGAGAGCGACCGTGGTCTTAGGGCAGGCGCGAGCGATGGGAGTGAGAGACCGGGGGACAGGTGCCGCGATCACCGGCGTTGTTTCCTTCTGGTACGAGTTATTTTGTACGGACGGAGGAGAGGAGGAGATCGCGTGCATGTCCCTCTCTTGAGGATTTGGTTTGTTTCCTATTTTTACCCCGGTGCATGGCCTTTCCTTGTAAAGATCATGGCCTTTCCTTGTAGAGAGATTATGGCCTTTCCTTATAAACAAAGAGAGAGAAATTTACGGAGAGAGGAGGAGATCCTGGGGAGACCGATCGCACGCGGGGTGAAGCGGAGCGATGACGGAGCGATGGTCGCACGGAGCGGACCGAAAGAGCGATGGTTTTTTTACCGCACGAAAAAATAGTCTTACTTTCTTCCTTTTTATGTAGTATAAAGATAAAGACGTAGGAGTATACATTATACAATGGACATCAGCTCTCTTCCTCCTCATATAGTGATGATGAATCGGTCTGTAGCCATGGCTCTGTTCGTCCATGTCTTAGTCGTGCTACTCTTGGCCACCGGTAAGCCTAAGAATTATGCATTTGCTGCCGCCGTCGATGAGACGCCGTCAACATGGCGGCGTGCTGTTCCGAGTCCGCCGCCGCCAAAGGGTAACGAACCCCCTGAGGAACCACCGGCGGCAACAACCGGCGGTAAGAACATGGTCATATTGCACTTTTTTTTTATAAAGTCGTTGCACATATATGCATCCTTATATATAGTGCATGTAGCTGGTTTTGGGTCGATTCCTTTTTAACTGAAATAATCGTTTTCCCCAAAAAGGTCACGAGATGGTCGAGATTGGCGCATGCTTCCCCAACAATGGCAACGATGGGAATGCCCTCACCTGCCTCAAGCTGTGCACGAGCAAAGGCTATGCTGGAGGCCACTGTGACGCCCTCCCCGGTGGCCTCCGCGGCGATTGCTACTGCTTCACTTATTGACAGCCGTGCATATGTAGGCCATAGGCCACCCAATGTCATTGATCTATATCACCGCCAACGTTGGAGCTTGTTTGATGATTATTTTCATGTGTGACAAGATCAATACAAAAATATATTTATTCAATATTATTATTGACGCGTTTACAAGCGTACCAAATTTGCTATTGCTTGAGCCTATGGCTTGTGAGCCCCATGTCTCTAAATTATTTTAGAAGATAATTAAACTACACATCTCATTGGAACATGTGATCGTTTGGCTTGGGAGATATTTTATTCAGATACGTGGAGTTAGTGTTATTATTGAGTATTCTAATCTAATCTAATGTTTGGGCAATTTTTTTTAAATAAAATGAGTAGTCAAATTTGGGGTTAAAAAAAATCAAATGTCTTATAATTTGGAATGGAGGGAGTATATATTTATTTATATTAAAATCATGCACGTTGCATTTGCATGGGAATTTAATTATCCACACCTTTATGGTTTATTTATACTAAAATCATCCACCTTGATCGTAAGTTTTTTTATTCACAATAAGAAAAGAAAGTTGTATTAGGGAGTTACAAATAAAAGTATTAAAGTGTGTACAAAGAGAACACTGAATACATAATTCAAGTACATGATCATGAAGGCTAACTTCTTCACAAATTCAATTCAATTTTTTTCAGAACATTATTAAACTAATTAGACTTCAGATTTGTAGTTGTCTGAACCATATATTTTTAGAACATTAACAAAAAATCATTGTGCAAGATTATATTGTTCTATGAAAATATTGAAGAATGCTAGAAGATTTAGGGTATATTGGAACATGCTACAACATTCTAGTTACATTACTGCAGGAAAATCCTAATATTGCAGGCAAGAAACATCCTCTGCATGCTTCTCGTGAATGACCATTCAGGTCGTTTCTGATTCTTCTAATTCCTTGATTAGCAGTGACACAAAGACACTGAACTTGCAAGTAACTCCTGGATGATTAGCATGTGAATGGCGCTTAAATAAGACACGACTGTGCAGAAGACAGATCGAGGAGACATGAAAATTAGAAAAATATGTGTAACAACCCTCTTGGTGGTGGTGGTGGTGGGGTGTGTGTGTGTGTGTGTGTGGAGCTGATGGAGGCTATGTAGGTGGAGGGTAGCGGCTAGGTTTAGGGCATGGGGGAGAGGGGTGGCGTAGGGGGGAAGAGAGGAGGGCGACACTAGGGAGAAGAAGGAGGGGAGAAGCTAGAAGGCACTTGGCCTATTCATTACTTAAGATTGAAAGGTTACATATTCCCTTTTTTTTATAGTCCTGGGACTTAGCTTGTAAGCAATCTAAACTGATCCAACCTAACCTAGGGCGATGGCGGTGGCTCTACAGTGTGAGGCGCTATAGTATTCGCACTATGTCTATTGTTCACATTGGGCCTGCTTTGGCCCTAGTTGGGTGTCTCCGCCCATATCTTGGGCCTAGGTCTTGGGCCTGTCATCAAGCGTGTGACAGTATGAAATTAGAAATTATTCACTAACCTATGCATGAAATGTGCCAAATCAAGTGAACCATAATATATATTAACCTATGGAGGGTTAGACATTAATTTCCTACTAAAGATGGAACACTCCAGATGCATTTTGGCTGGCAAAAGACTTAGTGCCATGCCAACTTTGGCATCCATATATGGGTGTGGTATGGCACACATTAGTATCCTGCCAACAATATTGCAATGCACAATAGACTATTGTTGTATGGCGCATATTAATTTATTGCCAATGATTTTGGGCCTCTCATCAGGCGTGTGTCAGTATGAAATTAGAAATTATTCACTAACCTATGAATGAAATGTGCCAAATCAAGTGAACCATACTAGATATATTAACCTATAGAGGGTTAAACAGTAATTAATTTCTACTAATGATGCAACATTCCAGGTGCATTTTGGCTGACAAGAGACTTAGTGCCATGCCAACTTTGGCATCCTGGTATGGCAGACATTAGTCTCCTGCCAACAATATTGCAATGCACAATAGACTATTGTTGTATGGCACAGATTAATTTATTGCCAATGATACACGGTGTAGTACTAATGTTGGGACCGTATGCGTACTGTCAGGAATCCTTATAAATGGACGCACATACTGGCACCAATGGACATCCGCTCTCTTCCTTCTGATGATCAACCGGTTTGTAGCCATGGCTCTGTTCGTCCCTCTCTTACTTGTGCTACTCTTGGCCACCGGTAAGCATATGAATTATGTATTCAACAATTTGACTAGTACCTTACTAACAGATCTAATTACTAGACCATACTATAGACAAAATTCTATTTCACTTGCTCGGATATGTTGCAATTATGTAGGTGGTCAAGCCAACACTGATGAGCTATTAACATCGCATCGTGTTGTTCCGGGGCCATCGCCAGTGAAGGGTTACAAACCCCCCGAGGGGCCACCTGGATCAGCTGGCGGTAAGAACATGGTCATATTGCTTTAGATCGACAACATTTGACAATTCAACTAGTACCTCACTAACAGATCTAATTACTAGATCATACTACAGACACTTTATTTCACTTGCTCGGTCTGCATATATATGTAGGTGGTCAAGACAACCTTGCTGAGCTATTAACATCGCGTTATGCTATTCCAGGGCCGCCACCGCCGAAGGGTGACGAATCCCATGAGGAGCCACCTGCATCAAATGGCGGTAAGAACATGGTCATATTGTTTTAGATCGGATTTGACAATTCAACTATTACCTCACTAACAAATCTAATTACTAGACCATACTACAAACACTCTATTTCACTTGCTCGGTTATCTTGCATATATGTAGATGGTCAAGACAACCCTGATGAGCTATCAACATCGCGTCGTGCTATTCCAGGGCCCGCCGCCGAAGAATAGCGAACCCCCCAAGGAGCCACCTGCATCAAATGGCGGTAAGAACATGTTCATATTGTTTTAGATAGGATTTGACAATTCAACTAGTACCTCACTTACTAGATCTAATTACTAGACCATACTACAAACACTCTATTTCACTTGCTTGGGTATGTTGCATATATGTAGGTGGTCAAGCCAACCCTGATGAGCTATCAACATCGCGTCGTGCTATTCCGGGGCCGCCGCCGCCAAAGCATAGCGAATCCCCAGAGGAGCCACCTGCATCAAATGGTGGTAAGAACGTGTTCATATTGTTTTAGATAGGATTTGACAATTCAACTAGTACCTCGCTAACAGATCTAATTATTGGACCATACTACAGACACTCTATTTCACTTGCTCGGTTATGCTGCATATATGTAGGTGGTCAAGACAGTCCTGATGACCTATCAACATCGCGTCGTGCTATTCCAGGGCCGCCGCCGCCGAAGCATAGCGAATCCCCCGAGGAGCCACCTGCATCAAATGGCGGTAAGAACGCGTTCATATTGTTTTAGATAGGATTTTACAATTCAACTAGTACCTCACTAACAGATCTAATTACTGAACCATACTACAAACACTCTATTTCACTCACTTAGTTATGGTGCATATATGTAGGTGGTCAAGACAGTCCTGATGACCTATCAACATCGCGTCATGCTATTCCAGGGCCGCCGCCGCCGCCGAAGAATAGCGAATCCCCCGAGGAGCCACCTGCATCAAATGGCGGTAAGAACACGTTCATATTGTTTTAGATAGGATTTGACAATTCAACTAGTACCTCACTAACAGATCTAATTACTAAACCATACTACAAACACTCTATTTCACTTGCTTGGTTATGGTGCATATATGTAGGTGGTCAAGACAGTCCTGATGACCTATCAACATCGCCAACCTCATAGGTCACCGGATGATCAAGATTGGTCCAAGCTTCCCCAACAAAAAAAAGGCATGCCTTATCTTGCTTCAAGCGGTGCAGGAACAAAGCTTATGCTGGCGGGCGCTGTGACTTCTTGCCCGACGGCCTCCCCGGCGATTGCCTCTGCCTCAAGCCTCTTGACGGTTGTGCATAGGCACCCCAATGTAATTCTATATCACCGTCTCGGTTGCACAATGTAATCATAGCGGAAAGAATTACTAGTGTTTATTTTGGCACATTACCAAGGAAGACATATATTCATCCTCATGGAAATTTGAAGTCATCGTGTTTGCCTTATCTATGTGAATCGAGAGCCAATGTCCAATTACTTTCTTTTATATATGCATGACGTCCTGTCAACAATATAGCAGGGATTAATTTTCTGCCAATGATATGCACCTTGGTGTTAGAACATACTAATATTTCCTTATATAATAATCTAATCTAATAATATAACAATCCACCTAGTGTTGACCAATGACCATTGACTCACTGTCTCAAGCTAGGGCTGTCAAGTATACTTGTACTCCCTCCATTACATTGTCACTCTGAACTTCGTGTCATCTTATTCGATCATTCGTCTTATTCAAATTTTTTATATAAATATAATTTATTTTGTTATGACTTATTTTATCAATAAAGATATTTAAATATTAATTAATTAATTTTATTATTTAAGTAGGCATTAACAGCCGTTAGCTGCAGCGCAGCCACAGCAGAGCCCGAAGAATGGCAGCCGATCAGGCATTATAAATGGACGCACATAGTAACGTACACCAATGGACATGAGCTCTCCTCATAGTGATGATGAATCGGTCTGCAGCTATGGCTCTGTTCGTCCCTGTCTTATTCGTGCTGCTCTTGGGCGCCACTGGTAAGCCTACAAATTGTGCATTCGCTGCCGCTGCCGATGAGCCACCATCAACATCGCCGCCGTACCACTTCGAGAGCTCCAACCTCGGCAACAGGCCTGCCGCCACCGTGCTCATTAGACACGGAGGCGACTGGATCGCGCCGCCCACGCCGCCGATGGGGTCGCCTCCAAGCAACGACTACGCAGGCGGGAACGCACTACTTTCGAGGTCTCGTGCTCCTGCCCGTCGTACCACCACGCCGCCGCCGCCGTCAAGCGCCAGCACCTGGTCGTACCAGTCGCCACCGGAGGGCTCCACGACTCCGTCCGACCGGCCATCCGGTTCCACTACTCCACCAACATACACGTCGCCGCCACCGACCTTGGATGTATACGAAGCGCCGCCGGCGGGCTCGTACGGACGACCCAGCCCTTCGCCTCCTGCTTCCTGTTCGTCCAAGCCACCATCCTCCGGTCAGCAGGCTGCGTCGCCGCGCACACAGCACCCCAGCTACACCCAGCCGTCGCCCGCCTTTGGGAGCCCATCCACTACCCCGTCTTACAGCGCTACTACCCGGTCGGCCTCCGGCTTCCACTAGGCCGTCTCATGGGGGCATCAGCACCAGCGGTGGGTAACCACGGCGAGCACACCATCATATCGGCGGGAACGGCAAGCTGGCCTGTTTCTAGCTTTGATAATGCAAATATATGTGTAGGGTGAGGGAAATGAAAAATATCGTAAATAAGGAACCAAGTCTTCAAGAAACGTTGAGCCAAATGGCCGGGTTATGCATATCTTCCCAACAAAAGTTTAGTTAATGCTCCATAATGGTACATGCCAAAGTCTAATAAATTTATGTGAGAGTGAAACAGACCATGATAAGCAGTTCCCTTCTCATGTTACCGCGGCGCACGTCTTTTTTTTTTTAAGACCACGCCGTTGTGCGTTTTTTATTAAGCAGGAGAAAGTTCAAACAAGATAACAAGATGCAATGGTAACAGACTAGTTACCGAGGCGCCAACCTATTTCTACTAGAAAGCATGAAACACGAGGGGCAGGAGACCCTCCACCTAACAACCCTGCAAGCGTAGCCCAAAATAAAAAAAAAAGCTCAACACCAGAAACGCCAGTGGCGATCATAGTCGTAGGTGAACAGGAGAATCCAAGTGCTCCTCCGAGTCACTGAGGACCCAGGACCGCGCGCGGGCGAGGAGCGTCGACATGAAGATACACCTCCGAGTCACTTAGGCAGGACCACGGGCGAGGGGCGCCGACATGAGGACACCCTCCGAGTAACTGAGAACCAGGACCGCGGGCGAGGAGTACCAAAAAGGCTACGGCAACGACGACACACCAACCGGGGAGAGCCGAGCGGAGAGCAGCACTAAGCGCAAAAAGGGCACAACACGATGAACGGCTAGCAAGGCCAGCTCCCAGTCCAATGCCCCACAAGGTGAAGAGACGAACGCCGCCACTCATCCCACCACCACGGCGGAGCAAGCGCAACCGCACACCTAACTCAACCAACAACGTAATAGAGCTTAGGTAGCCGTCATCCGCTAGGCCACCACGGCACAACAGACCTCACCGCAAGGGCCGGCCACCCCGGATGACGGATGACAGACTGAACACCGACTCCTTCAAGAAGGTAGTGACGCTAGAGTGCCACCGATGTTGGCCCGTAGCAAGAAGCCTGGGCTGGGTTTTCATCCTTCCATCGGGAAAGTTACCGGGGTGACCAACGGCAACCGGCAATCGGGCAAAGAACGGGGGTAGGGGCATGTCGCGAGGACCTCCCCGTCGGCACCACACCGGCCACCGGCTGCCGCCAAAGCCCGTCGCCAGCGCCGCCCGCCCCCACCCAAGCCGGGCGGGGCGGACAGATCCGGCCCTCGGGGGCCGATCGGTAGCCGTGGCCTGCCGCCGCCGAGCCAAACTCCAGGGGCGGAGTTGGAGGGGGGGTGGAGGAGGGGATTCGGGGCCCAAGAGGCTAGATCCACTAGTCCCCCCCCCGGCCGGGTCGCCGGAGCCGCCGACCGCCGCCATGGCATCGCCACCGCCGCGGGGAAGGGGTGGTGGTGGTGTGGAGGCCGGATCTGCCGGTCGCCCACCGGGAGCCAGCGGCCGCCGCCATGGCATCACCACCGCTGCGGGGAGGGGGGCGTGGGTGGAGGACGGATCTGGGCCCAGGAGGCCTAGCGAAAACTGCACCACAACCACAACGAGCGGATGCAGTATAGAAGCCGAATGTATAGATAGACACGTACTGTCACTGATCTGGTACTAGTTGTTGGTTTTTCCGTAATGGATCGTTACCATGACTAGCTAGCTCCATGATTTGTGATGGCACATAATTCTCTTGCTATTATCAGCAGTTTAGCACCGGCGTCCCGCGTCCGTCCCGTCTCCTTCACATGGATCACTCCTTCGCAGTTGACGACGATTGCAGTTGCAGAGGTGGTCTATCGTTTTCTTTCTCAAAAGAGGTATAATTTGCATATGTCGGGCAAACACCACGATGCAAACGCCAAGAAGCAGCACTCTCTACAGTCGACAGGTGGTGTCGCGATTCGCCAAGTCGCGTGGGGTGGCGACGATGGCAGGCAGATGAGACGATCCAGGAAAAAGAAAGGACAGGGTTTGTCAGAGCTGTGGGACCCGCCCGGACCGCCGCGGCAAGGCACTCCATCATCTCGGCTAGACGACGGGCGCCAGCGACTCCACGAGAGTTGAAGAAGCCAATTAAGCAATTGCAATAAGCATATACTATACTGGATCCAGTACTACATAGTTTAACATTTCCTTTTATGGTTCTGACATTATTAAGTGACGCGGACATCGGCTAGCCAAATGCAGAAAATGCTGTGTGTGCACTGCATCTGCATGTGACTGGTGGCGCCGATCTTCACGGTGGAAACGGGAAGTTTTAGACATTACAGACGCTTAACCAAAAGACACGGCCCAGCCGTACTTAAAAGACCTGATAACTGAGCAACAATTGCCATCAGCCTTAACTTTCAGAAAAACTTCAAACTACCTTGCAACCATGCAACCTCTAAGTTTAAACCTTCACTACAGCATACTGAATTCTTAACAGGAACTGGCGGTTGCACCGGCATCAGGCCAAACATTCAACATAACAGACAGTAGCTTTCGAACAGCAAGCTAAACACAAATTTCAGTTCTGCAAAATGGCTACCAGCACTGAAATTTAAGGAAAATCCACTTGAAGTAATAATCAGATTAAACAAAAAAAAAGCTAACCAATTAAACCCACTTGAAGTAATAATCAGATATGAAGACAAGAAGCTCTCTTTAGCTATGTTAATCAATAAAATCTAAGGAAAACAAGCAATATGCACAAAAAGAAGTTATAATTCTTTCTTGGCCCTGAAATCTTCTCCAGCTATAGAAAATATACAATGCTGACATTTAAATGTCTTACCTTACAATTTAACATGTAAGTGCATTTCTCAAACGCAATACATCCCTCTAAGTAGATTGGCAAAAATGATCAACATCCACCTTAGCTGCAATCCCACTGTCTCTGCACACAATCAAGAATAGAATATAACAGATGGATGAAGTCGTGGCTAATTGGATTGAATAGCACATATCAACGTACCTTAGATGCTCAAATCTAGACAAGGAACCAATGAGGTGACCTACAGAGCAACCCCCAATTACAACTGAATGTTCAAAAGGGATTATGTCTATGCCATCTTAATCAGCTACAGCATACTAGCGATCCAATTCTAATTGAAGTCAGATGAATTGTAATGTTTCCCTTTTTCTTCCTAGCAAGAACACAAACAAATGCAAGAACATGTGTATGCAACAAATGGTTAAAACAAAATATACACTGCAAAACAATGAAAAATAGATAATTTCAGGATGAAAATGGTGCATCACTTGTAACTACAACAAGGGTTGTAATTACCTCTATTTCTGCAGGTTGGAGTACTTGAACTAGTTCATTATATATTCACGGTACTGTTATATCATATCATTCATCTCAACAACCAGCCCTTCCATCTGCAGTTCAGGGAAACAAGCAAAAGCAACCAGTAACATATCATTACAGAAACCCTCATATGGTCCTGCATTTCATCATAAATTTCAACTGTAAGGATACTTTCCACCTCAAAACCCAGGCTGTGTATCAACAGGCAACACCCTCGCTGTCCATGCAGCTCCACAAATCCCAACAAATACAGAGAAGAAAACAAAGACAGCATGGAGATGGCCATATGTCTGAAACAATGAAAAAATATGGTTAGCGTGGCATTGCGGACAAATTTCATACCTGAGTGATGATCCCTCCCTAAGAAATAGAGAGACTAACCTGTGTGTCCTGTTTCACATCATGCATAAACAGTCAACAAAATAATCAAGATTTCTTCCTCTTCCACTGGACAGTCTGGAGCTATATTGCCTTTCACCACAATTAAAGCATGCCTCCAGCAAAGTTTCCCAGAGGTCAACATATACAGGTGAAAGTTGATCATAAACAAAAGCAACATGTCATCAGTCAGCATATGTCAGGGAGAAAACATAAGAAATTCACTTGGAACTTACCGGAAGCTTGGTGCAAAACTACATTAGCAAATACAGGGATATATCTCCATCACGAGCAAGCACTGATTATCGAATATCAGTTCATTCCTCTGCCTCCCGGGTGCCACCAACCTGAGGTGGATGCTTCAATGGCTGCAGTTCTAATGCAGGAAAAAGTTCCACATGGGCTCCATGGCTGCAGAAGTGCTCCATCCAATACCAGAATCTCTTACTGTAAATTGTAATTGTCTCTGGTGAAATGCTTGAGTTTCGTGGGTAATTAAGTCCCAGTTTATTCGTTTTAAAAAAAGATTCAACTGCAGATTCCAGTAATAAAACTCAAAATACAATAATTCCTTTAACTTTTTTCTGCTTTATTATAAATTGGAATCGATAATTAAGTGATTCCCTTGTTATAAGTAACTTAACCCTATGGCCTTTTTTATATATGGCTTTACAGGTAATCAAGTGGTTACTGTCCAGCTTCTTCCAGTTCTGCAGGTTCTTTCTCCTTGCAATAACTTATCCAAAAATACACAAGACAACCAACAAGAACTGCAAACAAGACTACTTCAAATCCTAAGAAACCTGCTGCAATAAGTTCCTTTTTTTCTTGTGATTCCATCATTCCATGAAGAGGGCATGTTTGAACTTTGATTGCAAGGCGGTATGACTTGCTTGAAAGCCTTTCCTGAAGATATTTGACAGTCCAGCTGGTTGTAAGAATAGTCAAAGGTCTCCAGGCTACAAATGTGAAACAAGTCCGATGGAATCGAACCAACAAGCTTGTTGCGTGACAGATTGAGCTTTTGCAGACTGGTGAGCTTGCTAAAAGTTGCCGGGATGTCTCCTGCTAGCAAGTTGCAGCTAAGATCGAGGAGGATTTGAAGGTGCACAAGATTCCCAATCTCAGCTGGTATTGGGCCAGAAAGATAGTTTTTACTAAGATCCAGTAACATTAGAGATCCGAGCTGCCCAATGCCCTCTGGCACTGTCCCCGTGAGCCTGTTACTGGACAGATCAAATTTTTCCATATTGGAGTTGTTGCCCACAGGAATTGGCCCTGAAAACGAATTGCCACTCAAATTGAGGCTGAATAAGGTCAATTGACTCAATTCCGTTGGAATTGTTCCGGTCAGTCCATTCCCAGCCAAGCTAAGGTCCTTGAGGTTCTGCATCTTCCCAAACGAAGCCGGGATGCTACCCGATAAATTATTTCCGTCGATGCGCAATAGTTCCATATTAGTGCAAAGGCCCCAATCATCTGTCAACTGGCCGGTGAGATGGTTACCAGAAAGGTCAAGAAACTTCAAGCTGGTATGGACCCCAAACACCTCCAAGATGTCTCCGTTGAAGTGGTTCCCCTCTAGTCGCACCCGGCACAGCTTGGTGCAGTTCTTCAGGCATGGCGGCAGCTTTCCACTGAAATTGTTATGTTCCGCAGTGAGGTTATGCAAGGCAAAGCCGTCGCAGAGGCTCCGTGGCAGCTCGCCAGAAAAACTGTTATTGGCAAAGCTGGCTACGACCAGCTCCAGACCTGCGCCAAGGTCCGGCGGAATAGTGCCATTCAACTTCTTGTTGAACAGTTTGAGGTACTGGAGGTTCCTCAGGGAGCATATGCTGGCTGGCAGCTCACCTTCAAGCTGGTTTGTATCCACGTCGAAGGTCCGCAGCGCCGACATGTTCCCGATCTCTGGCGGGATCGTGCCAGTGAGTGCATTGGCGTAGAGGATAAGGCTTGTAAGTTTCTTTAGTTGGCCAAATGAACTGGGGATCGGCCCCGTGAGTGAGTTCTTTGCTAAATCCAACTCTTCCAGATTCTCCAACTCGCCAAATTCCTGTGGGATAAAACCGGTGAGACTGTTGCCAAAAAGGTAAACAATCTTCAGGTCCTTTGGCGTTCCAATCTCGGGCGGGATGTTGCCGGTAAACATATTTTCATTGACTTGGAACGAGATTAAGTTTGGCCAGCTCGCAAACAGAAGCCCCGGGATATTGCCACTGAGCATATTTGACGAAATACCGAACTCTTGCATGGTCTTCATTCCGGCAAGTGATGGTGATAATGTCCCAGCAAGTTTGTTTCCGGAAAGGTCCAGGAACCTCAGCTGTGTAAGGTTGCCAAGCTCCCGTGGTAGATCACCCACGAGCCCAGCACTCTTGATATCAAGGTGCTCCAGCAGGCAGAGCCTGCCGAGAGCAGGGGGGGAGCCGCCCCCAAGGGGTTCCAGCCAAGCTCCAGCGACTTGAGCTGCAACATCGAGCCCAAGAACTCGGGGGATGCCGCCACTGATATTGTTGAAGCCTATACGCAGATCCCGGAGTGCCATCGTCGAGAGTGACAACGGTATGGGCCCCGTGAACTCGTTGGCAGTCAGGTTGAGGTGCTTCAGACTCTTTGGCAACGCCTCTGGTATCGGCCCTGTGAACGCATTACCGGAGAGGTCGAGGTAGCTGATGTTGGGTTGCATCCAAGTAGTTAGGTTTCTTGCTTAGTGTTGTGTTGTTGTGCTGTGTTTGGTTTTGGTTTGTTTTCTTGGTTTCGCAGCCTGATGTCTGCTCGGCATCCTGGCTTAGTTTGTATTTGGATTTGGTTTTCCTCCTCTTAATGAAAAACGGGTGAATGGCCCGATCGCGAAAAAAAAAAAAAAAAAAGGTAGCTGATGTTGCTTCTCCCGCGCACAAACTCCGGCGGTATAGCACCACGAGGTCGTTCAGGTGAAGGTCCAAGTCAGCCAGCGCCGGGAAGGCTGCGAGGTCGAGCGCTAGGCTGCCGTTGAGGCCGACATTCCCAAGTCGAATCGACGTGACACGGCCAGCCGCGTCGCAGACAATGCCATGCCATGCATCGCACGCCGTGGAGGCCTCTGTCCAGGTGGAGAGGGCTACCGGGGCGCCGAGACTCCTCTTCCACGCTAGCAGGGCGGCCGACTCCGAGGCTTGGTAGTCGTACACGGTCTCGCCAACGGCACTGAGTGCCAAGACGAGGAGGAGGCGCGCAGCGCCTAAGAGCGAGGACATTGCGTTCGCCACTGGCGGAGCTGAGACGGGACCTGTTTGGGGACAGCATATTTAGCCAAGCTTTGAACCACAGCTGGATTTCTTCCGACACTGAGCTCCAATAAGAATCTCAGGACAAAGAATCGTACCGTTTTCGGGACTCCCGCGGCCGCGTCTTCGTCTTCAACGCCGCAGCAGACAAAGTGATGCTAGGGCTCGAAGCCGCCGCCGCCACCTCCGGCGAGTCACCAGTGACCGCGCTGCTCCAATACCCCACCGCCGCGCCGCCGCTGCTGGACTCGAGGCCGCCACCTCCTCCGCTGAGTCCCCAGTCACCGCGCTGCTCCTCGTCTATCCCACCGCCGCGCGCTCCCATGGCACACCACCGCGTGCTCCCATGCCGCCCACCGCCGCGCGCTGCAATGCCAACGGAACGGCGCGTGGAGGGTAACGGCCGGCAGCGGCGTGGAGTTAGAGCGCGGGGAGGAGACCGGCGGCGGCGTGGAGGAACGAGAAAGAGCAGAGCGCGGGGAGGAGGCCGGTGGCGGCGCGGAGGAGGAGCTGGGCGTCGGGGAGGAGTGGCACTGAGAAGAAGAATCGAGACAGTGATGGGAGGAGTGGCTGAGCGTGATGATTGAGGAAAAGCGCGGGGAGGAGTAGCTGAGCGTGACGACTGATGAGGAAAAAGCTGGAGACGGACAGTGATGGGAGAAGTGAAGTTCCTTTCCGTTTTCGTTTGCGTTATCCTAGGTTTTGGCAGGCGATTTAATACAAGAAACATACGTACAGTACACGAGCATACCTACAAGAAAGCTTCTAATAGAAGCGACCGATAATATCATAGGTACAGAACTAATATCTTCTGGGTTAAATAGAAACGGCCAGAAAAATTACTTTTACGAGTAATATTTGTAACATAATAACATGTACTCACTCCGTCCCGCTGAGTTTGTCGCCTTGGATTACGTCTTGCCATCTTATTCGATGCTTCGTCTTATTCAAATTTTTTTCACAAATATAATTTATTTTGTTACGACTTATTTTATCAATGAAGATACTTGAATATTGATTAATTTATTTTATGATTTACATAAATATTTTAAATAAGACGGATGGTCAAACATGAAGTTCAAAAATAAAAAACGTCGAACTCTATGGGACGGAGGGAGTACTCCCTCTATATCAGTATAGTTGACGTTTTAGGATTCAAAAAGTGTCAAAATGAATGTCGTTTTAGCTCTTCCTCCATAGGTGCAGGTGCAGCAGGCTAGGCCGTCAGTTGTAGCAGTGTGGCTAGTGTCAGGTGCAGCAGCCTTTCCTCCTCTACACAAGCATGCATATCTGATCAGCACCCAGACCCAGGACACAGTACCATTTGCAACAACTTTTGGTGGAGTAATTTGGTAATCCCCGAAGTGCTAGAACGTCTAGCATATTGAAACGGAGGGAGTAGGGTGGCACGCTCGTGTTTATAAGGAAATCATCTGCGCTGATGAATAACAATCAACTAATATGCTAATAGGGGCTTTGTTGTTGCACTGGAACATTCAGTGCTTCAATTTTTTTTCAGAGACCATAAAACATTTTCAAGTAATATTATTATATATTTTCTTGGTAGATATAAAAATTATTAGCGTCCAGAAGTTCTACGTAATTTGATTGATAGCTCCTATGCATGTCAATTTCTGTAAACCAGACCAAAGCTTAAATAGTAGTAACAGCTAATGGAATCAGGTTACTGCCACTACCCTGATTAGATCCCTATGCACAGTTGCACACGGTATTAGCTATTATAAGTGTATATAGGGCGAATGCGGGATACTGCTGCTGCAAATAAACTTGAGGTATCATGCTGTCCCAAAACCACAATCTCAAAATTGTAATAATGGCAACGCCACCACACAGTCAACTCATACATACATGAAAAGGATCTAAAGCAAGTATCTAAGAACAATTCCAAGAGACTATATTCTTCCTAATTATTAGAAATAGAGATTTGGTTGAAAAAAAGTACCCTCCAACAGCTTCTTTAAATGGCTATCTAAATATGACCATCCTCTATACTGGATTTCTCGCTAATCAAAGATAGAGAGCCAAAATGGCTCTTCAGAGTGTGCACAAGATATAGAAAAGCTGTTGGAGAATGAAAAGAGAGTAAAGTTTTAGAAAGGCTCTCTAAATGATAAGAGAGTAAAGTTTTTAGAAAGGCTCTTGAAGATGCTCTAAGAGCAGCATCCAATGTACCCTTTACTTCAAATCTGAGAAAGAATTTACGTTTTATTTTTTGATAGTATAAGAATGCACTAAAAGTTCAGTACACTAAGCAGCTACGATGTGACTCAGGTAAGATAATTCAACTTACCAAAAAGCAGGAGAGCAAGCCAACCTGAAGGAAATTCAGCACATTATGCATGCCCTTTGAGACCATATTAATTTTCATGGCGTCCCATGTGCTGCATCTGAATCTCATGTCCCATCTCGCACTGTGACCCTTGCAGCCTGACGAACCTGCTCGATCTGCTCATGTTTCATAGTTTCTAAACAATTCAACCACCATGTCAAGCTAAATAATCCCACACAACCATTTGTCCATTTCAAAACCTTACAGGTGAAGTTTTCCTCAAAAAAAACCTTACAGGTGAAGCAACAGAAATGAAAGGAAAATTAATGTCATGAGTACTTCAACCCAGTGCCATTAGTTGAACTCTAGATGCACGAGTTCAAAAGCTAGTCGGATTGAATACAAGCAATTATCTAGATCCTTTTGATGTTTTGGATTTCACCTGTTGAAGACCATGGGTAGTGTCAAAATTAGCGAGATCCTCCAAGAATTCCTTGAGCTCTGCTGCACGGCATGCAGTCTGGAGGCAGGTGACAGGGACAGTGCTGCAGACGTCCATCCCACAGCACAATGCTGGTTGTGTGACCCAACTTGGTGATTTCCTTGCAGGACAGGGCAGTAAACTGATTCCAGCTAAGATCACTGAAAAACAAATAAGGCAAAGATGAGTAAAAGAGAAAACTTGTTCAATTCTCCTAAGCCATTCTTAACTTACAGCAGACCAATGATTCTAGGTAACTTACAGCAGTCCAAATAGTTCCTAAGCTGAAAATGTTGGTGATAGGAGTGCCAAGTGCACCTTGCCTTTCTGTTTCTAAAACTTCTACTTCCTCAAGAAGTAATGTGAAACAATGTACCAGACATAATTCACCAACACATAATAAGTTGCACTTATCATGCAGAATAGTCTGAATGAATCAGGCATTGAAGCTTCATATTAAACATTGTTCAGAGTAACATTATCCAAAGTTATGGCTATGACCTTGTCAAATTTCTAATTCACTAAAACACAATGCTATAGTCTCAGCAACAGATATAGCATCATTAGGAAATCCCATGAATTTAAAACCCACTATTCTTCTCTGCAACTTCCAGTCAGCATCAAAGCAAACAGTAACACAAAGATAAATAGCATCATTATAGTTAACACCAGTTTCTTTACGCCCCCCCACTTATCAACAGCAAAACTCAACCCCCAGATGTTTCAGATATGATGGAACGCAGAACACCCTTTTCCCTTCCATAAAGAGTCATGACATCTCGGTCTAAAGTTGAGTGGCTTACAGGGATTAGAGGATTAAGAAGACGAACAGAACGCTGAAAACCACTTCCTTCAACAAGTGAAAGCAATTGACTAGTAATAATTATACACATGATCAAGGCTCTTCTAGCACCATTGGGATCAGGACCAGCATTGCTCTCGGCGTCTGAATGTCTGAAAGATAAGTGCATCTATTACCAGAGTCCGCACTACCACCATCTCATTTCAGTATCCAGAAGCCTTCCCAAACGTAAGACTCATCAAGACTCGTAGTCTTTCTCCTCGTCCTTTCCTTGTCATGAAAAACCTGATGTCCATCATTGCTTCTATTACCTACACAAACATAAATATCAACAATGTCTGCTGCACATTTTGTAAATTTCAAAACCAAAACATCGAACCAATAGCAGAAATGGCATTGTTGTAGAACATTTTTACCATCTTCATTGTGTCACTAAATCTACAGATTTCAGTACGAGCAATTCACAACACACATAAAACAAGCCACAGAAAGGTTTCCTTTTAAATGGATGGAAGTACACATGTATGCAAAGTTTAAAATGAAATGCAGATATTAGCCGCCACCAGCAATCCATAACGATGAGTCTCTTTGTTCCTACTGCAGATACAATCGTATGCTTCTCTTATACTAAGCAGAAGAAATTTGACCTTACGCTGGGACAAGGGATGACCCCACTCTGGTGGCACCGCTGGTCGTCCTCCCTGGCCTGGTTGCGGGACGCGGCGAGAAGCCCCGTCGGGGGGCAAGTTCGCTGCGCTTGGCAGCGGCGATGGGGAATGGATGGCGACGAGGACGAGGAGCAGCACGGGTAGAGGGGATCCGGGTGGAGCCAGCCACCGCACAAGGGCTGGTGGCAGCAGGAGGCGAGCGCCGGTGCCGAAACTGATGTGGATAGTTGGGTCGCGGGGATGCCTTGGGGGTCGCGGATCGGGGCAGGAGCAGGAGAGGGGTCGGCCGTCGGCGCGGTGGAGGAGCGGGGGCGGGGTCCTGCTGATTGAAGAGAGGGGCCGTTGGAGTGGGAGTTGACTGGAGAGTCAACGTGCTCGCGGCTCGAGATGGACGTTGGCTGGCTTCGACTCCAGACACGTGGACGGGCATCATTTGGGATTTTAGATTTGAAAATTGCAATCTGCTACTAGGCACTTGGCTCCCTAAGGCCTAACCTAAGGTACGTAGTTGTATAATCTTTATGAATTTTCTCTTTGTATGATTGTTTAACCTTTGCTAATCTTTCTCTAAATTTTAAGAACACTGTATCATCAAAAATGTGTGCTTCTGGCAATGATAGAGAAAAGCTTTTCACAAATTTCTTAAGAGTATACGAGTACTTTAAAAAGATCCAGATACATTGGCGATAGTTGCTACGATTGATATTCACACCATCATCGATAGCTTCGCATCAAAAAATGTTAGAAGAAAAAATTTAAAGTAATTTAGTATGTATACAAGTTATGGATATTGCTTTTGTATTCCGTTAACTGCTTATATTAGTAACATTTTGTATATCGTAGCCACCCACACAGCGAGATCTTGGGCCTGGCCCGATACACGCCCAGCGGCACAAGCTGGCTTATGGGCCGAATCAAAGAAAGCGCTCTTGTTGTTGCCAGACTCAAATGCCCCGGTCGCTGTCAAGTTTCAGCGTCAAGGCTTGCGACCCGGACGAGGAAAAACGCAGCCACTCCGGCGAAGAGCAAGAGGAAGCGCATGCGGCAGAGTCAGTCAAAACCGAGAGCTGGAGAAGCACAGCGACGACCGACGACGAGATAAACAAAACAAGCAACTGCCGGCCGGGTGCCCAACGCGACAATGGGCGCCCGTCGTTGCCACCGCCGCCGCCTGTTTGCAGCCTCCGCCTCCCAGTAGATGGTTCCGATGCTACCTATACTACTTGTATATATATAAACACCGGCGGCGAGCTAACGCTTGCGATCTCATCACATGCGTGCGTGCTCGTCGAACGCAGCCGGGCGAGCGACCACAATCTCTCTCGCATGGTGAGCACGTGGTTTTCACTGCATTTTGTGCTTGCAGCTATCAGTTTGCTAACGCGTCGGCGTTCGTTGTTGCGTGCACAAGCAGGGCCTCCTGCCGCTGTTCCTCCGGGCGGTCGCGAGGCTGGCGGCGTGCCTGGCGACCCGGCCGGTGTCCGAGACGGCGGCGACCGTGCTGTACCACGCCGGGGCGCTGCCGAGGGACCCCGCGCTGGAGCGCCTCGTCTGCGACGACATGCTCGACGCCGACGACGACGACTGCATCCTGCATTTTGTCGTCGGCGTCATGAGGTCCTTGGGATAACAAGGCCTGCACCTGTGCACCTGCCCCTGCACTGCACGGCCGGAGCTCTGCTGACTTTGCATCCCCTTCCCCCTTTCCCTCTATTGATTGACAAACTAGTGTGACCTAAACTAGCAGTTTGGTATCATCAGTGCCAATGGTCTGAATTAAAATCACATACAGAGAGGAAAAATAGTACTTGCACGATTTCTTTTATATATACGGAGTACTGAAACAAGACTTGCGGTTGCTTCGGTTGAAACTATGACCTAGTACAGGGCAAGACGATTGATTCGAAGATCCCATTTTTTTCTTATAAAAATAAAAAAAAAATTGATTGGGCAATCCAAGAATGAAGAATAGTACAAGCAGTGATTATTCGGCAGCAGTACTCCACAACACGAGAACGTGCTCACAACACTAGAACGTGCCCAGAATGATTTTGCAGCTCTGCTCAGCAGAAGCTTTCGGCGTCGGCACCGCAAGATGCGGCAACCGTCACATGCTGTTCCTCTGATCCTCTGCTAGTTAGGAGAAATTAAATAAGAAATCAGACAATGTCGCCAGGCTGCCTAATTGTTGTTGAAGAAAAAAAATGGTATCTGTTCTAGCTCCAGCCTCGTTAACAAATGCAAGGAAAACTATATAAAAAGAACAGATTCCTTTATCATCGTAGCCGCAGTAATGGGCCTATACACCAACAATATGTGTTCTATGAGTACAAGTGTACAACAACAACCACATCGAAATCTTTGTAGCTGGCTACTGATATTTAGTGGTATAGTATATGGTATCCCTATGAATTGCCACATTTAACTCTTCCTGATGACAATACCCTACTAAGACACACTCAGAGCAACACAAACAAGTATACCACCAAGATATAATGCTGCAAGAGCAGGCCAGGCCGATTACATCTCGATTGTGCTGTTATTCCCATGACTCGCAGGCACCGTCAGATTTCAGATTCCATAGTACAAGTTCCTGAAAGAACCCAAGCATTGCAGACAGTCTCATGGCAGCTCATGCATTCCTCAGAGCACTGATCCGCGCAGCCAGTTCATCGAAATCTGGCATACTTGGATGCACATTCCCTCTTGACATTTCTGGCTGCATGGACAAGGACCGAACAGGGGCCTTCGGCTTCGCCTTCGGGCTTGCGGATTCTGAAGGTAGAGATACAGCTCTTTCAGGGCGATGTGCAGATGCCCCTTCTTTGTTAGACAGTTCTCCAGCTCCATCAGCAGGTTTATCAGAGCGAGGCCGCGGGATCCGGGATTTGACTCTTTCTTTGTGCTCCTCCCTGTCAAGCCCTTTCTTGCTGTAGTGCATCAGAAGCTTATCCATCATCTTTTCCTCGTTGTCACGGTCTCCCTTGCGAGGATCAGCACTCCGACTCCTGTGTTTCCTATGTGAACTAGGGGCTCGCGGCAGAAGATTGCCAAAATCAATTGCTGTATTCACATCATCACCATCTGACTCGTGGTCTTCACTGGCCCCATTGTAGTCACTGCCACTCGTTGATCCGTTCCGCCTGCTTCTGTGCTTTCTTCGCTCACTAGGAATTCGGTGAAAAGGCCTTGCATTGTTGATATCATCATCAACCCCCATGCCTTCTAAGGGATTCCTCTTGCTTGAATGTCTTTTTCGCCCATCAGGTGCTTGGTTTGCTATCTTTTCCTCATTAGCCATTCCAAAGATAATCATCGACATGTGCAGGTGGTTTTGGAATCCTACTTCTGACCGAAACAGGGTCATAAATTGGTTCACGTTTCTGGTGGCCTATTTCTTCAGCGCCACTATGCTTGTAACCATTTGCACCTTGATCTGCATGCTTATCAAAATTTGGCTTAACATAAGGAGGACGCATGTTGGCTGCCTTCTCCCTATCTTGCCTATCTTCAGCAACCTTCTCACCCATTGATGCTCTGTAGGGCTTAGAATAAGGAGGAGCCTTGTTCACTGTTTTACCATTCAAGGTGCAAGAGGAATCAATTTCTTGCTTTTCTAGGCCCAGAGTTTTAAGCCCCAAGTCAGCATGTCCCCAACTACGATCAGGTACACCAGAAAGCTTCACCACACCAACATCCTGTTTTTAAGCCATTGAGGTCCAACACCTCTGCATCCACCAGTTCCCTCCGATGGTGACTATCTTTTTTGTCATATTTCTTCATTTCTTTCTGGCCATTCTTTTCTTTCATGTCCAAAGGAGGCAAAGGATTATCCATGTGTTTTTTCTCACTAGGTCTATCTGAGTACTTCTTTCTGCTTTTTCACCTAACTGACCAATGCCATCAGGAACAACATGGATATCTTTGGGTTTTGCATTCATTTCCTGCTTCTGTTCATAGCCTTCAGGCATAGCTTTAGATTTTCTTTCACGAACAGCATGCCTATCAGCCTTGTGTCCATCTCGTGCTGATGCTTCCATCTCCTGTTTAAGTGAACTCTTCTTTGGAAGATCCTGATGGCAAAAGAATGTGAAGATTAGGATTGGGTGACCCATATATGCTTAACTAATGATTATTTGAAGTCATTGAATATATTTGATAATGCAAAAAGTTTACTAAAACCTTACATGCTTATTTTGAGAGCCACAAGTTATCTTCCATTCCAATGTCCTGCTATCAAATGGAACTGAGAATTCCTCAGCAACACGTTTCATTACTTCGCAACTTCTCTTCATTAGTAAATGATTTATTCTGGAGGTTGTCAACAAACTGTTGCACAGCAAAGTTAAGTTAATCCATATGTTCCAAACTATGGAGGTCAGCTCAAATATAAGAAAAGTAAAAGCATTTTCAGCACCTCAGAATTAACAAAAGGCTCAACAGAACTCCCATATTTCTCTGTAAATATGTGTCTCAGGTCACACAGTTCAGGCAGATCAGGAAATCTAGCGGCAGCAAATATTAGAGTAGACACAGCTTCCAAGGCTTCCTGAGGGCATTCACTGTTAAGGAACATCACAGATTAGTGATCAATTTGGAAGGAAGTCTTATTGTAATATTAATTGAATTGATAAACAAAAGAACCAGATATTTTGATAGTGATACAACTAGAAAATTAGGTCCTTGTAGATATGAACTAGGGCCTTGACTGAAAGAATTTACAATCTTAAATGCAACACATGCATGCCAACAGAAGTATGGCATGCCTTGAGCACAAATGAACAAGAAAATAAAGTTATATGTATCAAGCTATGCACTGAAGCAATTAATATCCAAACAAACCACTTAGGCTAGGAATCCATAGAGCACTGATCGAATTGAATATTCTAAGCCACCCTTAATCAGCTACAACATACTAGAAAATTAGAAATCAGAGCTACTGCATCTAAAATTGGATGGATTATGATGCTTCCCTTTTTCTTCCTAGCAAGAACACAAACATACGCAAAGCACATGCGTATGCAGCACTAAAACAGATATTCACACAATGAAAACAGTGCATCACTTGAAGAAGGGTGACAGCTACAATTACCTCTCTTTCTGCATGTGGTTGAGCTGCTTCACAATATATTCGCAGTACTGCTCTATCATATCATAGCACGATGCTTGGTTCATCTCAACGATCAGCCCTTCCATCTGCAGTTTAGGTAACAGATGCAGTTCGTCATAAAGATGCAGTTCAACTTCGAAGAATGCTTCCATTTCATCGCGTAAACAATTCAAGTTGAAGCCTTGAGAAGTGAAGACAGTGTACCCGTGCGAAGGCGTGCGATTCAAGGCCGTTGGTGAGGAGGTCAGCGACGTCCTTCTTGAGGAACTTGACCATGGCATGCTTCTTCCGCCGCAGCAGATTCAGGCGAGTCCGGGTGCACTTGATTGCGTGCTTGCTGCACCAAACAACAACGAATTCAGCGGTTAGGTAAAGGATAGCAGAAACCAAACAAACACAGGCTAGCCAAATCGAGAATGCAGGAATCTGGACAAACAGCAGGAAAGCATAAATGCAGAATACAGATCAAGAACAGGACCAGATTCCCTGCTACAAACGGAGAAGGGGGGGAAAAGGACTCCCAAGTCCGGGAACAGTTCCTTCAATTCGCAGGCGAAGATGAGAAGTGGAGCTAAACGATTCGGAATCCAAGGAATCGAAGAGCCGAGGGACGCAGTTATCCAACTAAAAGCCAGCGAATGCAGCTTAACATTCGGCCTTCTTTTCTCCGCGCAAATCGAAAAGACTGAACAAATCGTCGGCGAAAGAAAGCTCAAAACAACCGATTTCGAACTCTGCTGTCCAGAAAAACAGCCAACGAACTTCGACAACAGACGAAAGCCTGAAGCTTCAAATCACCGCATCAAAGCCGAACCAAACAGGGGAGATTCGTGTACCATTTGTTGTAGAACTTGGAGTTGAGCAAACTGTCAAACATCTTGCCCGCGCCTCCCTCGGCCACCCTCTCCTGCGCTTCTCGCTGGTCTCTTATTCGGTTCTTCTCCTACAGCTCCTCCCTCTGCTTTAACCAGTGGCAGAGGAGGAGGTGGTGGTGGCAGGCAGGGCAGAGGCGGCCAAAGCTGCGAGCGAGCTGTGGCGTCAAAGCATCAGTAAGAGAGGAGAAAAAGGAAGAAGAGAGAGATAGTAGAGAAGGTGGTGGTGGCCTGGTGGTGGGGTGGGGAAGATGGCTGCTGGTGCTGGGTGGTGGTACTAGTGGAGAAGAAAGAAAAATGTGAGCTGTTGCTGAGGAGAAGCCAGGTGGCCATGACCGAGGTATCATATCATTCTGCTGCATGCACCAGAAATGGCGAAGGAATTTTGGCAGCCAAAAATGGTTAAACTTAAACATAAGCTCTCTTTTAAGTACTGTAATGGTCGGATTCCAGATTTTATACAGGGTGAAGGAGCAACAGCGGTTACTGTTGCCGGAAATTTAAGTTCTTTATTTAATTGCAATTTGTGATGCAATTACCACGTGATGGGTGATGGCCTGATGGGTGTGCTGTAAATCTGTATAACTCTCTTCAGGTGGCCGTGGAAAGTGCAGAAAAACAGGAAACAGAATTCAAGGATCCTTTTGTTCAGTTAAGCTTTTTTTAAAAAAAAAATGTGTGACTAGCTTTTGGAAGCATCTAGAAACAAACATGTTGCGTGGGCCAATTTCTGCTCGCAACTCTCACCTTCTCTAAAATGATGGTTTCTTTATCGGTATTGGGTTTTTTTTTCCCAGGTTTACATGCTTTTTGAGACATGATTTAAACCACACGTTTACAAGCTTTATGAGATGGAGGGAGTATAAAATAGTATTAAGTCAAATGATATAAATAAAGTTTGAAAACCGGTTTGTATAAAAAAAAAAAGATATTGGCATTTATCATACTGAATATACTCACGCCTTTGGAAGTTATATATACGTTGATTATATATACGTTGACACTATTATTTTCATATATTATAGATATGAAATGATACTCTCATATGACACTGGTATACGAAAAGAAATTATATATAGATATATAAAGCTAGTACTCCTGGTTGGAGGAGTTAAGGAACCATGGAGCACCCGTCTGTTTTGCATGATCTGTCTCCCTTTTCCTTGAATTAATTGGAGCCAAACTTTTCCCTTCCTTTCTCATGAAGTAAAAAGAAGTGCAAAAAAGAAACTGCATTAAATCCCCTTGTGCACTTGTGAGTTTGGGCACATCACAATGACACAACACACACACAAAATAATGGTGCACTCATCACTCGAGCGTGGACCCCCACCCACGGCCCGAAAAATGGTCTGGAAAAAAAGAAAGGTCCAGCGTAGCAGCGCTACGTGCAGTGCACACCTCACCCCCAAAATGCCGACTCACTCCAGCTTCACATGCAATGGTTGCAGGTGGAGAATCTTAATCACACTCATGTCGAGTAATAGAGCTCTTTTAAAATAAGTAATGATATTAAGGCTGTGACAGGTACTACCACTAGATTACCGTAGAATGGGCGGCACCCACGCCATTATCTCCCACTCCACCCGACACAATTGCTGACTAAAAATCTGCTCCACGGTTCAGATCAGATTGGAGTAGTGTAGGAGACAGTGACAGCAACGAGTGCAGCTAGATTCGGTCACAGTAGAGTGAGTACAACCACACGACGACACGACATGGTACGGAGTAAAATAATAGTAGTCCAAGCCAGTAGAAGCCATGGGCATCCTGCTTCCTGCACGACGAGACGAACAGGGCGGCGACTGTGGGGTTGGTTGTTGTTTTGCACTGATCTGGGATTCTGGATTAAACGAGTGTGTTAACTGCACACGTGTCAGATGCCCAGAGGAGGTAACCCCATGTGAGGCAGGCAGGAGCTTGTAAAGTTGTTGATGTTAATCCTGTGACGTGTGTGGGACGAGATGGATCGAGTGGCTGGCTTCGATCAGCGACACTTAGGGTGGTGGACGGACGCTAGAGATAGCACGGGCAGCTAGGAGGGAGCTCGTGCCACTCCGTTAGGCTTTTATGGCAACTAACGTCGACCATCGAGAGGGAGGGAGGCTGCACCGCAATGCAATGGTGTCGTGGTCAGGGATTCAGCCATTCGGGGCTGTTTAGTTTGAGGACTTTTTAGTCGGTAAAGTCGTGGCGGTCTTCGAACTTGTCTTGGTGTGTCATCCCTGGTTAAGTGAACTTGGAAAGTGTGTCATTCAAATCCTTAAACTTTGTTTTGGGTCTTATTTTTATCCAAACGGGTATGGACCCACGTGTCATCTCTATCTCCCACCTCTGACCTCTCATGGCCATGGCTAGATCGACGACGAGCCGCCCCTCGATGGCACCGCGAGCAGCATGTTGTTGCATAGCATGCTGTTGTACGCTAGACTGAGCCACGGCACAGTACTCCTCTCTCTCTCGCACGTGTGCATTGTATGCCAAAGGGTAGAGATCATGGGCATGCCTGTGCGCTGCCTCGGCTGTTGCTCGCCTGCATGGCGGCAGTTCAGGTGAGCCGTGCATGCATGTGCACGTCAGCGGCGGCGGCTCTCCTGCGCCCCTGTGCGTCAACGGCAGCAGCTGCTCTCGCCCCTGTGCGTCAACGGCTCATATGCGCTGCAGCAACGTCCCGGCTGCGCCCGCTACACGCCGGCGACGACAAAAGCAAAAGGTTAATTATTGTCAAAATAGTCCTCGTAATGGTGTAAATATTTCTATGATTTATGTGTGGCAATTTTGTTTTATAACCCCTGGCAATCTTTTGTTTTAATCAATTAAGTCTTATTTACGCTAGCGGGTACATATCATACCCATTTGGATGAATATAAAACCCAAACAAAATTTAAGGACCTGCATGACACACTTTTAAGTTCATGGGCCGGGATGACACACCGGTACCGGTTCGAGGGGCCAGGCCATGGACTTTACTCTTTTTAGTCTTTGGGACTAAAAAAGTCCCTAGTAATTAAATAGGGAGGGACTATTAGGGACTTTTCCTCCATTAGTCTCAAAAAGACTCTTTTGGAGGACTTTTTTTTTTTAATAGTACTTGGGACTATAAAGTCTTAAATTTGTCTGCACTCGTCTCAGGAAAGCTCACTCTAAGAGCCCATTACATTTGTTTATGCCTGGTACGATCTTTGTGAGAGAAAATCTTGTTAATCTTTGGCTGATCGCCGTGAGGAAAAATCTGCTGGCTTGCTCGGGTGATAAAGCCAAGCGAACATGGCCTTTAGCCTTCCAGTAGTCCTATACAGAAGAAATGGGCTGCAGCGGGCACCCTGGAAACTACTGCACCGTGCTTCTTTGCGCTAGATATACCGCCTGACACCAGCCTTCCAGGAGCCACGCCGTCGGCCCACCATGCGCCCCGTGGGCCGTGAGAGAAGGGAGTGAGAGGAGAGAATCAGTAGCGGGCCTCACTAGTTTAAGGAACTAAATAATGTTATAACTCATAAATTAATAGTCCAAATTAAATTCTGATTAAATCATTAAATTCGTTTCAATTAATTCTTCAAAACCAGATGTCATATGGATATATTTAGATAAAATTATAAATGAACCCCATTAATGGTAGTTAGTATAAAGTAGAGATATAAAAAGGGATGAGTGCAAGAAAGAGAGTCTTTGTAAAGGAGGAGAGAATGCGATGGCCCAGGATGTATAGAGTAAGAATAGAAAAAGCATGAGTGCGGATAGTGCTTGGGACTTTTCTAACAAACACCTCCTCATTCATATCATGCGCTGGACTGGACTAGACTGGACTGTACAGTAGAGGATTTAGGACTCGCTGGATCGTCACGTACTACTAGTGGGGACAGGGAGAGTGGGCCCACATGTCAACCGCTCCTTTAACGCCTCTCAGTCCACAGTGCGATGCGTACTCGGGTGGGAGGGAGTGGGAGTAAGTGCGCGATCAAGGTACTGTGCTATGTGTACCATGCACTCGATTGCCTAACCATAACCATTAACCAACCGTGTTAATGAGACCCTGCCAGGACACACGTACACAGACAGGGCGTGACGATCAGCAGGAACGCCACATGCTCTGCGCACAGTCGGTGACCCTGCGCTTGCGCCACGTGAATCTTGTATTGGAGTACAGTAATCCGGAAGCACTGGATTTTACTTTTTGATCGAGCAAAACTATCGCAAGGCTGTGGGAAAACCGAGCAAAGGGAGCGAAAAAGACGTGGGTACACGCGCTCTGTCGCGGTTCGTTCTTGGCTTTTGGGTGGCTCATCATCTATCCGGTCCAGCCGCGCTCCCTCCAGTCCAGACCGCCAGGCGTCGAAACCCGAATCGAAAAAGGACCACAAGCCCACCCGTCGCGGCTGTTTGGCGTGCGGTGCGGGACGCGGGGCCAGCGGATCCTGGCCGTGCACCACCACCACACATGGGCCATCATCTGTGCTACTCCCATCCAGGCAGTTGGCTTGTTTGGAACCTCACCTAAAATTTCTGGCACGGCTGTACAGGCACAGCCGCGTCCAGAGCTCCTCATCGCACAAGTACAAGAACAAGGGGCTGGCCGGGGTTCAGCTTCAGAGATGGGTGGCACCACATTTGCTACAGAAGCTGGCTAGGGCGGGGCAACCTGGGAAAAAACGAAACAGCCCTGGCCTGGCTGCTGTGTCAGTATCTGAATCAGAAAGTCGAATCTTTACTGTGCGTACGAGTTTTACCCAGGCAGAGAAAGCGACGGCGTACGGCTGCGCACAACGGTCGACCGGACCGGGGCCCAGCCAGGGAAAAATGACGAGCCATGCGCGCGCCTCGGCTCCTATCCACACGACCGCCTCCAGGGTTCGCTGACGGCGTCTCTCTGCTGGCCCCACGCCGACAGACGACTGGAGCGGTCCGCCTGTCCGCCGCCACCACTCATCATCATCAACCCGCACTCAACCCGGCCGGGTTGGGTTGCCTTTGGCGATGGAGGCAGCACTCACCCCCGCTGTCCGTGCCGTCTCGGTGACGCTTTCAGTTGGGTTTGAGAGATTCGGCGGCGCGCCCCTAGGAAGCAACGAGTCGCCGGCCGGTGATCTCCTTCATCGATGAGTGAACCGTGCGTTTACAAAGCAGTCGTCGGTTCCGCACGCGTCGTTGCTCTCGACTCTCGCTGTTTACTTACATCATCACGCCACTGCCATATCTTGTCTCAGCTCGAGGTGCCTGGTTGCCCGTCCGGCCGTCCCTGATGCCGCCGCGCGTGCACGTCTCAGGCACGCTCGCGTGCTGCGCGACAAGAGCATCCCCCCAATGCGTCGCGTCTCCAACTCTCCATGCTCCACCGCATCGGCATGCGCACGCATTCTTCCGCAGCACGGTCGTCTGACGGTCTCAGGTGTTGGGGATCAATCGGATGCCTATTGGGCCGGACGGCCTGCGTACCAAATGGGGCTTCTTCGGCCTTGTAGGCCCATATAGTACTCTACTTATTATGTGTGCTAAAAAAAATTAAAAAAAGATCGTGTGGACGGGTTAACAAACGGCGTCGCTGGCGGAATAAGTCCTCACCTGACTCTTCCTCACCCCCATCGACGCTTCACTCGGCGGCGATGGCGAGCCCGCGGAGGTGGTACTCCTGCGTGGAGTGCTTGTTCGAGTCCGCGTCGACCCCTTGCCGTGCGGTCGCGTGAGGGGCGGTGCTCGTGGACGCTCTTACGCACAGATGCGGTCGCGGCTGTGGGTGTGGTGGACTCGGGCGAATGGATCGACCTCGGCTTCCCCTCGGCGGTATCGGCGTCGGTCCCGATCTGCGGAGCTTGGGGCGAGTCCCCGAGGTGTTCTTTCAACGACGAAATTGTCCCCGGCCTTCGCGTCGGGCAGCTACCGCGGCGCGCCAAGCCCGTGTGCGATGGAGCTTCCTCGACAGATCCCGGGCGGGCGGGGATCTTCCCGGAGTTGGAAGGGGAAAGGGTCCATGGACCCAGTTGTAATTTTTGTTTTTCTGAGGCCCCTTTCTGTAAAAGTTCGGTGCGACAGCTGTTGTCCTCTGTACCCTGAACGTATCTGTATTTGTACCGTCTTTGTACGCTTTTCGTACATCCTAATACAGGTATGTTTGTTCAAAAAAAAAAAAAAAAATAACTGAATCCTCAACACGTCTCTGTACCTGTTGCCTTCTTCTCAATACCGACATCTGAACCCGTTATCTTCTGTTCTTCCGTTTTTCTACCTGTTCTTGACCGAATCTTCCACTTCCATTCAAATTCCGTCAGGTTCTAACAAGCAACCTGACATACACACACACAGCGGCAAGATCGACTGAGTGTGCGTCGACTTTCTTCATGATCTTTGGCAACTCGACGCACTGGAACAGTGGAATTGAACAGCCGATCGAGTTGGCCGTGTTCGTGAGGCATTCAGTCACATTAGCATCACTGCCGCTGATCGATCCTGTCCTCTTATCACTGGAGAAACACCGGCAGTGGATCACAGGAGTAGTATTTATCGTTGATCAGTAAAACTTGCAACAACAAAACAGACGTGACGATGAAGGCCTGTCGATCGACGATACAACGCCTGGATCGGAGCCAGGAGCCTATAACAAATTAAAGCAACAAGGCAAAAGAAAGGTCGCAGGCGGCCGGCCGGCCGGCCGACCGTCCGTCGGGAACACGTGCCGGTCGCCCTTTGCCCCCTCCTCCGCAGCGGCAAGACAGGCGGCCGGACAGACAGCTACCACTACCAGCTTCGTTCTCGGACGTCTCGACCTCACGACACGATGCTGTGCAGCTCCTGGTCCTCGCCGAGCGCGGCCTCCCGCACCGCCCGGAGGATGTCGGTGAGCGACACGACGCCGCAGAGGAGCCCTTCCTCGTCGACGACCCACAGCCGGTGCACGTGCCTCGACGCCGCCGCCTCGATCGCCTCGCCGAGGGTGCTCTCCGGTGAGCACGTCACCAGCGCCGCCGCCTCAGGCTCGCCGCTCTGCTCGTCGTCACCAGCAACCGCGGGGGTGTCGGTGTACCCGGCGACAGGCGTGCCGGTGTCCGTGGCGTCGGCGCCGGGGACCACGGGCTTGTTGCTCGCCCGGTACTCGGCCACCTCCCTCTGAACTCCGTCACGCTGATCCCCAGCCACGGCTGCAGCCGCGCCACCGGGCAGTCACGCAGGTCCGTCGCCGAGAACGTCTCGATCGCCCTCCGCCCGTTCCCCTGCAGCAGCACAACAGGTGACTAGGAATTCCATTTCAGACATGAGAGATCAGCAAGAGATGACAATTATTGACGTCGCCGGCGTGTTCGGCTCGGAGGATCGATCGTGCAGTACTCACGTATTGAAGGGTCTCTGTATCACCGCTACCAACGGCGGCGGCGTCCACGACGGGCACGGCGGTCAGCGACGCCGCCCGCATGGCCCTGATGGCGTCGATCACCTTGGTGTCGCCGGTGACCGCGAACACCGTGTCGTTGACGGCGCCGAGGTCGCGCACGGTGCGCGATAGCACGTCCCTGAGCTCCGCGCCGTGCGCCCTGAGGAACCTCACCACGTCCATCTGGGTGAGCATCCGGTACCCCGGCGCCGACTCCACCAGCTCCACCGCCACAACGTTGTCCGCCGAGCTCTCCAGCGGCACCAGCGCGCGGTGCACCCCCCCGCTGAACGTCTCCATGCAGTCCAGCACGCTGGTGGTCGGGTGGAGCGTCCACAGAGTGAGGCCCTCGAGGGAGTGGCCGATGACGGAGGACACCGGCACGGCCATCCGGCGGTCGAGGTCGACCGTCTCGCCGTCGGCCTCGGCGTCGTCGCTGGCCTCGGCGATGTGGGCGAGGATGTCGACCATGTTCACCATGCCGATGTAGTGCTTGCGGACGGCGCCGGTGGCCGGGTCGGACTCGAGGATCATGGACCCGCCGGCGCCGATCCACTGGCCCGGCGGCGCGGCCACGGCCACGCCGGAGACGCCCGCGGCCAGGAGCGCGTTGGCCGTGTGCGCCAGCGTCGCCGTGTAGGGGACCTCCACCAGCCGCCGCTTCGCGCGCGCCAGCTCCACCACCTTGCGCTCGCGGAGCACGCCGCAGAGCCCCGCGCGCGCCTTCTTGTTGCTGCTCGTTCCCGGTCCCGCCGGCGGCGACGACGCCGTGCAGCGCCTCCTCCTGCCGCTGCTCGTCGGCGGGTGCTCTAAGCTGCGCCATTGCTGACATGACCACTCCTTTCTAGCTGCTACTTCTCGTGTCACTCTTCTTCTGTTCGAGAACGAGAACCCAATCCAGTTCTTAATAGCTTTTGAGTGCATCGAGTTGCGGGAAAACGTGGCAGGCAGAGAGGCGCCATGGCTCTGCCGAGCTGCCGCGTGGAAAGAAACGTCACGACTAGCGAGTTCACGGTATCCCACATCATGTCGGCAGCCAAAACTCTGGTGAGTCATTTCTTGGCTCAGTCTGGTCAATCCAAAAGGAGTTTTGGAAAAAGCAGGTTACTGATATTTTCAGCAAGAACTGATATATGTGAAACTACAGATTAGGCCAGTATAATACATAGATTATCGTAGGTGCTTGGAAGCATTCTTGCTCAAATGCTGATGGGAGTGACTACGGCTACCCTGGTCCTAGGGAAGAAGAAGGCTCGAAGTCGAGGACTCAGCAAAAGGCCTTGTCAGGCCCTGCACATGCAAGGCGTGAGCGGGTTCTCCCAGAGATCGTAGCTGGGGAAGGTGGGCTCAGGGAGGCCCGTCCGCGTGCGGTGCGTGACGACGACGTCCTCAGCGAAGGAGGCCCAGCCCATGTCGGGGTCGCCCAGGGACTTGGACATGAGGCCCTTGTCGGGCTTCACCGACTTGAGGCGGTGCCCCGCGTAGCGGCGCGCCCCGATGATGAGCTTGGCGAAGTTGCCGCCGTGCGTCATCACGAACACGTCCGACCGCAGGCACACCAGGAAGTCCAGCGCCGCCAGGCTTCGTCACGTGCCGCCGGAACGGCGCCAGCTCCTCCGTGCTCGCCAACTCCTCCTTCGTCACCTGCAAATGCACGGCAATTTGGTTCATGGGTTCAAGCAAACAATGTGTTGCCACTCAGCTGTAGATTTGTGCCTGTGCCTACCAAGTTGGGGAACATGTTCCTGAGGGGGAGCCATCCGGTTCTTGCCGCCGTAAACTTGCCCTGACGCGACGTATATTTGTGTCCCGCTCGTGTACCCCAGTGCTCGCAGGATCACAGCAACTTCACCGGGCTCAAGAGGGCAACGGCCTTCTTTCTCTTCTGCAGTGCCAGTGGCCACAGATGGGATCCATTCTGCATGCAGATACAAAGAGAAATTTGTTAGAATGGCGTGATATTGTCCGTGCTTCATTTCTCCCAGGTCTTTTTCTCCGTCCAATGTAACAGATATATCTAGTTCAGATTCATGTCACCTTGTAGCGCCTTGGCCATTCTTTCTGCCTGTAAGCGGCCATCATCGCCTTCTCCTCCCGTGTGCCAGCAAAATCACAGAAAAGAAAGCCCCACCATTCCCTTCTCAAATCTCAGGTGAAGAGCCCTTTAAGAAAAAAAAACTCGGATAATGTCTTGTATAGATACAAGCTCTACTACTGTACACAACATCATCCAACAAAAATGATAGTTAATAACATACATGTATGGATTAATGTTGCCAGTTCTGTTCCTCATTCTTGCTGCAAGCTTATCGGCCATTTCCTCAATATCGGTAGGAACTTCAATGCATGATAGTTAACTCTGCACCTTAGCCGGTTAATCTCCATTGGAACATTATCATACCTGAACATTGAAGTTTCATATTAGCTTCAGATTGTTCCACTGAGAGCATATCAATGCGAAAAGATATGACCATTGCACAGAAAAAAATAACAAAAGAAAAGGGTAATGCTCCTTTACCACAGCATTTAAGCTGACTAGACGTTCTGAATCACAAAATTAAAACGAACGGAAGAAAACACCAACGTTTTACTCAACAGTTTACTTACCCCAACCTGTCGACAAATGGCTTGATAGACATTATCTTTTTCTTTGATCCTTGGAAGCACATTATCAATATAAAACTGTGCTGAAGCATACTTTGGGATGTTCTTCACAGTACGCCTGTTACAGACCCATAATTCAATGCATATCATGAAAAGATGGATACTAAGTCGAACATACTGAAAATTCCAGCAATATGAGGATGGGTGCAGAGAGCATAGTTTTTAGAATTAGAACAATAATTGGGAACATAAGATAAGACAAGGTAGCAGAGCAGCTATTGGAAAAGAAAAGTCATTTAAGCAGACCTTTTATATTCACTTTGATTTCACAAAAGTTCACAAATATTGTCTTAATATAGTAGAATATCGGACAAGCTGTATGACATATATAATTATATATACTTCACTTCATCTAGCTATACCTGATAACATTGTCCAATTAGCCAAATTTTAAACTGAACTGCATAGATGGCATGATATAACAGTTGTGTCCCACATCATCGAGATTTTATTTGGTGAAAAAAAAAAAAAGGAAAGACTGGGTAGTTGAGATTTATGTCATATAGTGACATGATGGTTATTCAAATTTTCCCACCCTATTGAGATAATACCAGCAAATCATAAAATAATATTCCTTGTAATATAAAGTAGCCAAATATCAATACATCCTTAATTGCCAACATTATCTTGCATGTTGTAATGTCAAATTTCTGAAAGCTTCAGGTTATTAAAACAGAGAGTAAAAAAACACCTACTTTATACTGGTAAACAGCTCATCCTTCTCTGTGAACCAGTCAGGGATATCTCGGACAATCCGTACATCATCCTTCAAATAATTTATAAAATGATCAACATCAAAGATGTCTTCAAATTTCCTGCAGAAAGCAAATAGTGTATTTAAGTAAGTCATATCATGTGAACGTGCTCAAGGGAATTACTTCATTACAGGATGGTCAGCATGAGACCAATAAACAGTCAGATCAAATATGCATGATATTGGAAATTCCTGTCCATGCAACTTTTTTGTGACTACATGAACTAGTTCAAAGATGCCAAACGATTCAACTATCCATTGATTCTTATGAGTATAATCTATTAAGTCGTTTGGATGCATTTCCATCCAAAATGCATAGTTTATTACTTTCTTGTCTGTTTATCAAACCACATAAAAAAAATAAACAAATATATAAGAACAATGACGGATTTTCAGGTGAAACTACATTGATCTGCATTCGGTCCTATCAAATAACCCCATACATTTTTTTTTTGTGACCCTAGTAACCACAAAAAAAGTTTACTAGCAAAGCACTGAAGCATCATAGTGGACTTCTTCATGGAAGGACATTATATGACTGGACAATACTACAATCATAGGGGAAGCATGAGAAATGAAGCACTTATTACTTCCAGTTCTAGAAGCATACTTTGGTGTTTCAGTAATAGAATGACAGATACAATCATCTACAGATGATAGTATGCAAAATCATTCAGTGCTACCAGACTTTTAAGTTAACAAAATTCCATTACACATATTTGGAGCAAACATTTCAATGAAAGTAAGACATAAAATAGTCGTCTTAGTTTTGAGAACCCAAACAAAGATTGCAGGTTTGATGAAACACAGATATGTTCATTTTAATGTTCTAAGTCAAACATTATGTTCAGTTTATGGAAAGCTTAAGTTCCAGTTAACAAGGTTTTATATGATACAATTATTTTATTAAATACTGGCAGGGATATCGACAAGAAGAATATATTAGAATCTGGAACAGGAAATAATACTTACGACTGATCTTTCCAAATTTGGTCCTGCTTCAGAACAGGCAAAATAAGTGTTGCTCTCATGATTTTAGCAATGCAGCAACAGCATTACATATCTACAAAAACAACAGATATCTGAATTTCGTCTGAAACCAGCTTTTGCAGGTCATGGAAAACACACACATTATCAAAAAAAAAAAAAAACAAGCTTATATTGAAGGGTTATTATTGTAGTTATACTTGAGCAATGAGCAGAAACAACAAGCTTATATTGAAGGATTACTATAGTTATGATTGAGCAATAAGCAGCAACCACACTAACAGGAAAAGAAGCAAACCTAGGCTTGTATATTGCAATTAGCACTCACACACAAACAAGGTGAGCAAGGCTGAGGGACAGAAGTGCGTACATACAGCTATGCGTTGCTGGTTTAGTCCTCCCTCGGCATGGATAAAAATATACCCAGAGGTTTCATTCACTGATGGGACATCTGCATGATATAGAAATTTATGATATCATCACTTAGCAGGACCCAGTCATGAAAAGAAAACATATGTTAGACGCTCCTGTCTCATAAATCTATCATCTAACATGGAACTACACATAACAATTGGACGAGTTCCGAGACATAGGAAACTCAGTTTTTACACCAGATCAATAAACACTAGCAACGGGAGGTCGGAATTTGCATAATGTAGGTTATTGACCTCAAAGTGACCCAGATGCAGTATGTGATACATTGCTGTCTTTAAGAAGAAGCATGAATGTACTCGCCTGAGGGCTCATTGCTGCGTCGCTCTGCACAGGGCTTCCAAGATGTAGTGGCAGCACGTGGATTCTCCCATAGAGATGGGGGTTCCTTCGTCTGCACCCAAAGCAGAAATTCTTCAGACAAAATGTTCCTGAAGCGAGCACAAGTTCCAAAACCCTTGAGCAGTGAAGCACACTTCACCTCAGGGCAGTGGAGCGTGATCCCCTTCTTGTGGCACAAGTACGGCGTGTTCTAGGATCAGACGGGAAACAACAACACGAACAGAATGTCAGTGGGCAGTGGCAGGTCGGAATCCTGACGAAATTGAATGGCATTGGGAAGACGCCGGGAGAGGCCAGGAGCTCACGAGGCGGGACCAGAGCAAGGGCGCGCAGAAGATCCCGGCGGTGAGGAGGAGCGCGAGGAGGGCAAGCAGGATCCGGTAGGAGGGCGAGGCGGCGGGGGACCTGGGGTCCTCGAGTGCGAGGAGGAGCGGAACGGGGACGTCATCAAGTGCGCGCGCTTGTGGTGGTTGTGCGAGAGGAGGGGACGAGCGGTGGGCGTCCTTGCCGTCGTCGTCGTCGCCGCCGCCACCGCCGCGGCTGCCGCGGGTGGAGGGGAGGCGAGGAAGGGGACGACGCGGCGGAGGCGTCGGAGTCGCGCTTCGCGGGGAATTGGACGCGCGCGCCGCCGTCGAATGCCGCAGCTCCGCCATGGCCGCCGCCACCGCCCACGGGCGCGCGGCAGCGTGCACTTGCTTCCTGTTGGCTGACGAGCCTGTTGGCACTGACGCTCTCGCCGCTCGCGACCGTGGCGAGCTGTGGCAGACCAGAGCCGGCGGCAGGCTGTCAGTCAGAGGGAGCAGCATGGCAGGGCGGCGGAGATGGGCTGAGTAAGGGCCTGTTTCTTTGGGCTGACTTTTTTAAAAAGTGATGGGCTTACTTTCTCGTGAAACTTCCGAACTATGAAACCTAGGATTTGCTTAAAAAACTGATATAGGATTATGGTGGACTTGCCATTCTCAAAAAAAAAAAAAAAAAAGGAGTATGAACTTGCCACATACAAAGCATAATGAATTTATTACTCTTTCAATATTAATTAATATACATTTTTGAGAATCAATATTAATAAACTTACGCTAGTCACATTTAGCATGTTTAGATTTGATATTCGAGAACTAGGATGTGTTTAAAAAAGCACTACGGTACTCCCTCCGGAGTCTTCATCGTATTTGGCTTTGGGTGCGATGACCAAGAAGCGAGTAACGAGTAGCATGTAGTGCCAATTTTCATTTAATCGCCCCCCTATCATTTCAATGCTCACCGTCCATTAGTTTGCCCAAGTAAACAACGCCGTTAGTGCACTAAAAATAATCATTGAAGGCATGCAGCGGTGTGAGGGCACTCACAATGCGCGAAACCACTATAGAGTCTATCCCCTATTAATTACGCACCACGCTGACATTTGGAGCAATTTAACGAGGAGAGGGACCCAAATACGTAGACTCGACGCCACGCTACCGCAACGAGGCGCCGGTCCAAATACTGCCGATCCTGTGGTGGCTGCGCCGTCCCGTCCGCAAAGGTTATCGCGGCGCTAACTCGCCGCTCGCCGGGTAGCCGCAACGAAACCGCCCCGCGCGCTGAGCTGAATTCGCTAAGCGTGGCCTCGCCCGCTACCAAGACCGCCAGGCGCACGCATCGGCGTGCGGAGCCCGCATGCACACGCCTCAGCTCGCGCATGACAGCGATGGAGAGCGGTCGCGCTCGCCCCGAGAGCCATTTGCATTATGGAGCCCATCCGCCTAAACGCCGCCGAGCGATTGCCATCACAAGCATGTCAGCATGCGGCTATTTTTAGAGCAGAGGACCTGATCCAGCTCGTGGTCGCGGTAGGCGCCATCGGCGCATGTGGTGCACAGCAATATCGAGCAAACGATCTGGGGGGAGAAGAGATGAACGATCAGAAGAGCTGACGATTGCAAAATATAGGAATCATGGGCTGTTTTAGACCGTGAGTGACCCGAGACTCTAAAACGGAAGGGAATCGGAGGTAGTCCAGCGACGCAAAAGCGGCCAAGCATTGATTGCGGGCTACTCGACGATGCATGCTCGTGGTCTCAAAATAAGACGACGGAGATTTCGAAAAAGTTTTTTGCTAATACGATCGGAGACTCTGGACGGAGGGAGTAATTATTAGCCAGCTATTAACCCTATTTCATATATACATGGGCCTAATAAATAACCTAGATTTTTTAGCTAAACCTTTAACTAAGTTTTTGGGCGGCTTAGTGTTTGGATCTGGCTAAAGTTGAGATCATTTTGGCTTTTAAGGTTTAAAAACAGAGGTATAAGGTTTATACCATCTAACAAAACTTTTAGACAAGTGAGCTAAAGTGGTCTAAGGTTTTAGTCCTTAAGCTAGCTAATCCAGTTTAGTTCACTTGTCTAGAGTTTTAGGCTAATTTTTATCCCTAAGCTAGCTAATCCAAACGTGCTCTAATTGTATACCAAATAATTTTATTCCTCTATTTGATTATGAAGGCCGGGTCAAACTATACGGAGGGAGCACTGAACTTTCCTAACCGGTCATCCTATATTTGCCATATCAGTAGTCACTAGTTGCTACGACTCTTTCCCGTCCAACCATATCTCCGACATCTCCTTGGACATGTGTCCCTGTTGTCTTGCGGTCTCAACTACCACCGCCATGTGTTACTCAGCGTTGTGGCCTGTGGCGGGCAATGTTCCTGCACCACCTTGTTGTCTCAATTACCATCGCCGTTTGTTACTGGGCTCGTAGTATGTGGCGGCCAACGTCCCCACCATCTTGTTGTCTCAAAATATAATCACCGCCATATGTTGCTTGCCTATGGATTGCAGGGGGTGACATGCCCGCCACCTTTATTGTCTCAAATACACCACCACCATGTGTTGTTTGTCCGTACGTTGCAACAGATAACATCCCCGCTATCTTATCCTCTCAATTATCATCGCCACATGCTACTCTACTGCCTCAAGCTCCGTTCAAGGCTACGAAAGATAGTTACATCACCTCTTTTACACCTTAAACCCAAAATCAGAACCCTTCTACCTTTCATGGAAGTAGGGAGGACAATAAAACATTCTAGAAAATCATCAAGGCCTTGTTTAGATGGCTAAAATTTCTAACCTTTTTTCCCACTTTCTCTCCATCACATCACTTAAATACACCAAAAGACATATATATTTGGAGTATTAAATATAGGTAAAAAATATCTAATTACACGCGGTTTACATGCATATCATGGTATTATTCTTTTGAGATTAGTTACTCCATGGTAGGATGATATTTACCACTAACAAACGAAACGTCTTTTAACGATTATGCGATGTGACATTCGGTTACAATTTTTAGCCATCTAAACAAGGGCAATTCTTTCATGATATATATAATCTAATTTTTTTTTTTAAAAAAATTGTGAAACTAAACGCCAAACATGTCAATGTCATCAAAGTACTGTCACGTAGAAGACGTTTTATCCCAGGAAAACGGGCGGTAGCTTCCTTTTGTTCAGAGTCTGGAATGTGGAACTAGACCAAAGACTGGACAAACCATAAAAGCCGCCACGCACACCTGGAAGCATCTGGAGGCGTGGCACTGGCACCGCAGCCGTCGAACGCCAGCAGCGAACTGCTCCCCCGCGGCGGCGAAGCACAAGAGAGGGCGGCGAGCGAGGTCGATGGCGCCGCCGATGGACCCGCCCGATGTCGAGATGGAGATGGACCCCGCGCCCCAGCCTCCGGCTCCGGCGGTCGCTCCGGCGCCCGCAGCGGCTGGGGAGGGGTGGAGCATGCTGTCCCGCGCCCGCGGGCTGCTCGAGGAGGGCAAGCCGTCCCTCGCTCTGCAGGCGGTGAGAACCCTCATCCTCTCCCCCCTTCTCCGTTCAGTCTCCATTTCACGTGCTGTTGTCTCGCGTTCGTCTCCACCGTCGCCCGGCGTCCGGCGATGAAATGGGGAATCCGTGGGTTTTTTTCCCGTCTCGTATCGTACGTATTGGAAGCTGATCAGTCGCGTGGTTAGACGACCGAGGATTTGGGTTCGATCTCATTTTGGACCGTGCTCCCGATGGCGTTATCCATCCGGCTTGAGGTTTGGCGCGGAGAGGCCAAAGGAGGTTTAGGTGTGATCCGTTCTAGGTCTTAGGGTTTGGGATTGGTTAGGTATGATTCGTTCTAGAAGAGGATGCTGCGGGTAGGTGCTTAGGTGCTACTTTTGCTGCTATCCCTTTCGAATCTCTTGTCTACATGTTTCTTGGGCAAGCGAAAGGAGTATTCTTCAGGTTCTCCTCAAGAAGGGAGGAAAGGAAATCGTGGCTTTATGCACACACATCTTAACTACTGCCTTTCTCCTTCGTCTGGAACTCTTGTAACTTATCCTTACCAAAAATGTGTGTTTCCAGAATCCAGAATCCTCACTTGCACTATGTTGTTTGCTTGTGGTCTTTTAAGCACACAATGTCCACCATTTCAGTGTGTGTTTCACCATTGAATTTCCAGTGGCAATGCGAGTAAGCACCAAAGATGTTGCTGGTAGGCACATATAGTCTCTGAGTAGTGAAAGCTGTCGTGTTGATCATTGTCAACACATCTATACGTATCCCCCCGCTATACTGTGGATTTATGTGTTCCCGCTAATTAAACCGTGCCGTTGCGCCTAGCTCTGTTGGCATTGCATGCATTGCTGATTTCGGACATATGGTGTGTTTCCAATACAGTCCAAGCCCTTTCCGTTAGAGTTTTTTGTTTTTTTCCAATTCTGAACATGAACGGCCCAGAAAATTCAACGACTACCATCAGTAATCCTGTTGCCCATATGGCTTTAATTAAAATATAGGCGATGTTTGGTTGCTTGACTTCTTCTCACACTGGCACGAGGTTAACTTTTTTTAAGGTTCATATGTAATTCTATCTTTTTTATGTGTATTTCATACTTTTGGGCCTTATGAGAGCGGCCTTGGTTGTTGGTACAAGCGGTAGTGCTTTACCGCCTGTGGCTGTGACCGGAAGGTCCAGGGTTCGAGCCCTAGCCTCCGCACATGCAGAGTGTGTGGGAGCCTACGGCACTTGGGTCGCCCTTTTATACTTTTAGGTCTTATGAAGATGTTTGACCCTCCTCTGAAACTTAGAATAAGCCATTGCCACTTCCTTATCTCACTGAATTAGCCCTGTTCGGCATGACAATGAGGCATGGGTAGCATATCATGAAACTATTTTGGGTGGTGGCATATTGTGAAAATACACTTTTCCTTCCCCTCTATAACATGGAAATCCATTAACTTTTCTTTTTAGCTTACTGTGGGATTTTCAATGTTCTCGTAACTCTTTGGGTATGGTCTGCGTTTTGTTTGTAGAAGTTTGTAGACTAAAATTTTGTTTGTGATGGGGAGAGTTCAAGGCTGCAATGCATTATCTGGCCATCATTGATGGTGTCCCATGTAAGGGCCTGCTAACTTAAGCTCAAGCAGGCAAGTCAAATCGAGCTTTAAGAGGTCTTATTTCGCTCAATTTGTTTTTCCTTTCACAAGGTAGGCCAACGGAGGGGCCTCCCCGTGGCAATGCGGGGATCGAACCCAGGTCACTCGCTTGAGGGCTGGCTCAAGTAGTCACTCAGACTCACCAGCCGTATGTGCTGAACTTTACTAATTAGCAAATTTATGTTCCTGTTGATTGAACATTAATAGTTCATCAGAGACCATATTGATTAGGATAAAATGCTTAACACAGCGGCTGCACTTATGTGTGAAACTGGTTGTGTCCTATCCCATTCCCATATGTGCAGGGTAATGCGGTTGATAATGTTTGTTCTTCTGTTCAATATGAACCATTTTGGATTAGGCCTATTAAAAATGACCATCAAGCCCTTTTTATAGGTGAGTAAGGGTAAAAGTAGAAGGTAGGGTTTGGGGAAAAGTTGGAGAAGAAAGCCACAGCCCACAATTAGTCTTTGGTACCCTCATAAAATTATTTGAGTACTGTACTAGTTTTGCACAGGAGTATAGGGCAATATAGGCCTAAACAAATCTTACTCTATTTGTGTTAGTGTGCGATGGTGTTGGAATTTCCGTATCTTGTTTGGATTATGACATGTATAGCATACTACCTGATGCATCACATGGATTGAATCAAATGCACGGCTTCTGTGTCGATCGGAGTAGTACGCTAATTACTTCTCATTTCTCAACTGCAACAACACACTCTATCATTAAAACTTCTTGCCTGCACTCTAGCTATGTGCTTATGTTAGTGGAACTGATTTTTTCAGGCCGACATTTACAATATAAGATTATGCCTTAGCTGTTTCCTGTGGGATCCTATAATTGCGGTGATGTGTCCTCATAATAACATTGTAGGATATGTTCTGCTCATGAATCAAACATTGGTAATGTGACAAGCATTCTGGTCTATCGCAATGCATAATTTCCATTTTGAATCCTTCTGGAAGGCTTCTGTTTCAATTTTGTTCGTATCCCTATGATCCAGACTGATACTGTTACTTTTCATGGTCATGGTTACATGATAAGTCTTGCAGTAACTAATTTAGCCTTTCAAACTTTATCTTGTTGTGTTGAGACTCATTTATCTTATTTCATGACCATTTTATCTGTATGTGTTATATTGATTCTCCCAACTTATGAAACTATGCAGGTTCTCTTGGCCATAAGATCTCAAGGTGGTGAACAAGCTCTCCTGCAGACAATGAACTGCGTGCCCGTGAACTCTATGCGCAGAGATTGCAGGCCACTCCTAGTGTTGATGAGCTTGCATCTTTGCTTGCCCAGTGTGCCATAGCAGAGGCTCAGTCATCAAATACTAACCCTCCACAAGGACCTGGGTCAGACCCTGTGGATATGCTGAATTCTGATGAGGCGTGCATTCTTGCTGAGAGTGGAAGGAAGCAGATCATTCTGGATGCGTTTGCTGATGGGAGCAGCTTCATTTGCTTGAAATGTGGTGGGCTCTTTAGCACATCTCGCAAGGATGAGCACTTAGCCTACTGGTGCGGTACTGCATGATCCTGGTTATATCTTGCTGTGGTATGTCTTTGGTCACACCTGGCAATGAACCGATGATCATGATACCCGTGAGATTTGTAAAACCTTTGTTCTGTTCCTATTACTTCTTCTTCATGATGCTAGAGATGCATCTCGTAGTAAATACATTGCCGATGCCAAACTTTATGAACAAAAGTTTCCATCTCTCTCCGTTGTATTGTACTTATGCTTTCGGTTGATGGAAGGTTATAAGATGTTTGGCATGGGCATCAAATTCCATGTGTTGAATGTGCCAAAAGAATGCTCTTGCTGTTAGCTACAACCGCACAGATACTGAGGAACTGATATTATGCCCCTTCGCTTTTGATTTATGGAGTTGAAAACTGGCTTTAGCAGTGATATATTCATGAGAAAATCTGCAAAGAAGATAGAGCACTCCCATCACTACCTGCTCGTTTTCACATCCCTTTGTCTGTTTATCAACTAAATTTCTGTTTGATGACCATTGACCAACCCATCAACCCATCCTTTTATGGTGTTGTTACTTGGTGTTGGTAGATGTCGCGTCTTCGAGTTACTTCCTGTCGATGTACATGTGAAATGGTTCCTTTTTTTCGGAAAAATGTGAAATGGTTCTGCTCCTTTGGACTGCACAAGGAATGGGCGGGCGATGCGTGTTTCATGCGCGGTTTTGCCGAGGCTTCACTTGAAGGCAAACGGAGAGAGAAGCTGAGAGCCACCTCCTATCTGCAGAACTTTGGCTCCTGACACGCCTGTGGCTTACATTCTAAGTGTTTGCTGCTGGTAGCATCTTGCGATCAGTTAAGGAATTCCAGTCTCCAATTGTTGCGCATTTTTTTTTTCTCACCAAACCTGATATGCTCTCGTGGCTGCTTTTGTTTTCATATAATATACGTCTGGTGGTGGTCAGAAAGCTGCTGGCTGCCCTTCCAAAACCTGGTGCGGGTGTCATCTACTGTTGTGTTTCGATGATGCTCTCTCATCATCACTCATCAGGCAATGGCAGATTGGTACTCTGCCTGAAAAAATGTCGTCACTAGGTTGTCCGGGGAATATTCACATTCAGCTCATTCCATTTTTTGCGGTCCATTTGGTAGTAACAGATTTCAACTTTGAACCATCTTCATTTAGGAAACACAAGAATTGGGGAAAATTATTGCATTCCAAACCTTGAAGCATCTTCATTTAGGAAATACAAGAAATTATCTCCTATTTTGTTGTGCTTTGATTTTCATTTTTTTTTTTAAAAAAAGAACAGGTTAGAAAGGACATGTTATAATTTTGTGAGAAAGATTTGGTGTCAAAATCAAAGAGTGCCATCAAAACCTACCCAAATTTGAGCCACTCTGAAGCAAAGCCTTGCAGGTTGCAACCCTCAAGCAATTTTTAACCTGGTTTGCTTTCCTGCCAAACATGCCAACTACTAATCCAACATGAGCTTATTTAACTTTTGCTTAATTCAGCTAGCTTGGCATGCTGTCAGTCGCTCTCAACCCCCATCCCCATCCCAACCTCCATTCCTTCCTCCCTTGCCAACTCTCATCTCTCACCTGAAAATGTCAGTGTGAGTGGCCATTCCATCTGCACAAGCACAACATCCTCATCTACTAAACCTTGTCAGCCTTCACTCCAGACACACACGAGCACACAAAAGCCAGAGCGCGGAGATGATGAAGGCAATGGCCGGGCCGAAGCTGCTCGTCGTCCACACGTCGTCGAACAAGGCCCTGAACGGGATGGCGCCGGCGTCGCCCATGCCGTTCCATGGCTGCTCCCGCTGCATGTGGCTGGTGGTGTTCCTGGCCTTGTTCACCTGCGTGTCCCTCCTCACCGTGTTCTCCACGGCGCGCGCGCCTCGGCCGGCGGGGCGGCGACGCCGTTCACGGTCAGCGCCGGCGCCGGCGCCGCGGATGCCGGCGGCCTGCCGCGTTACGTGTTCGACGCGCTGGTGCATTACGCGGCGGCGGCGGGGAACTCGTCGTCGAGCATGCCGGAGCCGACGTGCGCGCGATCGCGTCCGTGCTCCGGCGCCGCGCGCCGTGCAACCTGCTGGTGTTCGGGCTGGGCGCGGAGACGCCGCTGTGGCGCGCGCTCAACCACGGCGGGCGCACCGTGTTCCTGGACGAGAACCCCTACTACGTGGCGCACCTGGAAGGGAAGCACCCGGGGCTGGAGGCCTACGACGTCGCCTACGCCACGGCGGTGCGCGAGCTCCCCAACCTCCTCGACGCCGCCCGCGCCGCGCGCGCCGCCGAGTGCCGACCCGTCCAGAACCTGCTCTTCTCCGAGTGCCGACTCGCCATCAACGACCTCCCCAACCAGCTCTACGACGTCGCCTGGGACGTCATCCTCGTCGACGGCCCGCGCGGGTAATACACATGCTGACATGCACCATTGCACGCCACGCATGTCGGACGTTGCGTCCCCCATGGTTTCTTGGATTCATTAGCTGATGGGTTTTTTCATGGTGTGAAGGTTCACGGAGGGGTCGCCGGGGAGGATGTCGGCAATCTACTCGGCGGCGGTGATGGCGCGGACCAAGGGCACGGAGACGGAGGTGATGGTGCACGACTACGAGCGGGAGGTGGAGCGCGCGTGCGGCCGGGAGTTCCTGTGCGACGAGAACCGGGTCACGGCGACCAGCACGCCGTCGCTCGGCCACTTCCTCGTGCGCGGCGGCGCCGCCGTCAACCGAGAAGCCTTCTGCGGGCCGCCCGCCGCTCAGAAATCGAAATCGAAATCGACCTAAGCTAGTACTACTAGTTACTTCTTCCGGGCTTCCCCGTTTAGCCCCAACATGCTCCAAATTTTGTGATGCATGCATGATGCGTAAAGAAATGTTAATGCTTGTGACGATCTGTAAAATTGAGTTCTTTGAGCGATGATCTTCCTCGTCCAAGCAAAATGTAAATTGGCAGGAGAATGTAATGAACTCGCAATTGTGTCAAAGAGGCATAGAGATCGTGGTTCCTTGTATTCTTTTCGAACAAATCTTGTGTATTGCAATGCTTTCTCCCTTCAAATGATTTCTCCCATCTAAGTATATTGCAATGCTTGACGTGCCAACACAATTGACACATTTAAGAGAAATTTTGCACTTAAAATCCTTATATATCCAACTATTTGAAAAGGTACAACATCTGGATCGCAAGTGCTTTCAGGTGGTCCATTGCACAAATGACAAAATCATTATTGCTGTTATTGATCTACTGAGCGGCATTTTTTAGCCCTGTATGGTTGGCCTGTCCATAGTGCTTTCAGGTGAGCATTTTCTAAGACTTGTGATTTGCTCTTTAAAAGCAAGATTTACCTCTATAAAAAAACTATTAACCTATACAACAAGGAATATTTAAAAAAAACAATCATATATATTTTATTGACCCTAGAAAGTTATGTTTCCATCAACAAAGTCATATCGAGAGGGATTTTTTTTTAAAAAACCAAACAAGGGCGAATTTCCCATCATGTTTATCCATCATTTGGCTAATGGAAATCCACCCTTTGTTTGGTCATTTTTCTTTCCTTAAGAAGGAAAAACAAAACTATTGTGTTTGTTACTTCTCTTTTAAACCTTAAAAACACCATTCAAATAGCCAGGCAAACTATGATTATTTTTGCATGCTATGACATGCTATCTTAAAGTGTTGCCATTGAATTTAAATTTGATTATGTAAATCACAACCACAAGTAAAAAGGAAAGATTTTATGGGAAACAAAAATTGTATTTTTTTTTTCATTATTATCATTGTAGAATGCATTATGTAGGCTAAATATTTTTGTAGAACTTGAAGATTGAATTCTGTACAATAATATTTTTTTCATAAAGTTATGTTTAGAAGGTGTTTTGAGCATTGAAAGCAAATGAACATAACACCATTGCGAGTTTTGAAATTTTTTCCTATTGGACGGGCAACTTCACACTTTCTTCGTAAACTTTTTTCAAAAGGAACCTAAGAAATGGAGTAAATTTTTCTTGTGCCTACATACATATATAACAACTTGACAGGTGGATGCAAATTGATCCAACAACCTGTAATGGTGTTAGGTTAAAATAAGAAAACATTCTTTTTTAAAAATGTCGGAAACAGGAGGCTGATTATTGGGCCTTAGACTGAGTGGCACGGACAGCCTATCTCTTAGGTTCCGGCCCGTAAACACACACGCTCCCCGAGACAGACGGCGCCTTCTTGGCCTGCCGCCGCAGTGGGACGAAACTCGCTCGCTCCGCACCCCCAGTCTTCGGCGCTCGCTCCGCTCCCCTCCCCTCCGCCGCGGCGACCTTCAAGGCGACGAGACGATGCTGCGGCTCTCTCGCTTCCTCCCCCTCCGCCTCCAGGTGAGCCGCGACCCCAATCCCTAACTCTCCCTCTCCCCACACCCCGCTTCCCGGAGCAGCCGCCGCCGCCGCGGTGCCGTTCGTCTATCTGCGTGTGTTGTTCGGCGCTCTCGGAGCCACTCGGGTGGGGTTTCGATTGGGTGAGCCGGCGCGCGTTCTGTACTGCAGTCCCTGCTGCTGGAACCAGGGTGGGTCCTGCCCAGGGTTTTAGGTGGGGGTTTAGGGGTAGGGTTTATGAACAGGCGTCTCGTTCTTATTGACCTCGCTTCCACAGACGATGTGTTTTCTGGTAGGCGCAGATTTCGCTGTAAAAGAGGGTTCCTCCGCTTGCCTTGCGTTTGCGGATTGCACATTCCTGTTTGATATTATGCAGGGATGAATGATAACAGAACTTGGATGGCTGTTGAGAATGAACATTACTTATTTCCCCCTTTGTCGTGAGTGGAGTTATTGTTAAATAATACTCCCTCCGTTTCAAATTATAGTTCACTTTGGCTTTTTTAGATTCATTTGACTTACAATGTATCTAGACATAGTGTATAGCTAGGTGCATAACAAAATCAATGTATCTAGAAAAGCCAAAGTGAACTACAATTTGGAACGGAGGAGTATAAATAGTATCCAGTGTTCAGGATGTGATTGCCTGTGTCCCTAGTTTATATCAATTTGACTTCAAGTGTAATGTGTCGATTAGTTGATGCACCTAATGCCTTGAATGAACAGTTAATATTGTTAGGGAAAATGGCAAATCATTAAGATCAAACTTGCCACTACCAAGATCTTAGGCCCTGTTTGGAGAACTAGCTAACGGTTATTGTGAGAGCTATTTTTTAGCCCAAGAAATAGCCCTCCAATGAAATAACCCTTAATCTGTTTGGATCCAAGGGCTATTTGCCTTTAATGCACTTTTCTAATCATTTGAATACATGAATAGAGCAACAACAACAGAAATAGCCCAAATTAGCACCCCTTTGAGGGGGATAGTTTTTTTGGGTGGGTTATTTGCAAATAGCCCCGGAATTAGCCCCTGTTTGGATCCTCTTGGGCTATTTGGGGCTATAAGAGAGGGGGCTAAAAAATAACCCAGGGATCCAAACTGGGCCTTATTTAGGATTGGACTTGATGCTGCTATCTAATCACGAGAATACAAGCCATGCTGAAAATTAGCTTTTTATGCACAGATGACCATTTCTATTATTTTTCAGCTTTGGTATGTTTGTGTAGCTCCCATTTTAGATTTTACCAAGTATCAATGTACACTGCTGACTGCTCGATGATTAACATCATGCAAAGGTCTTAATTTTTCAAAAATCCCACTGAACCTTGAAATTTCATATTCAAGCCATTCTTTTGCTGTGCTATGTTTCTGCAGCCTTTTTTGCCAGCTGGATTTAGATTGGCATCTGACACTACTGTAGTCTTCAATATCTGGATTGACGAGTTAAATGACTATTTTAAGTTATTAAAGTTTCTTTTCCTTTGACAGGAGAGGTTTTGAACTAAAAGAATCTCTTTGGAGTGGTTCATTGACATTCCAACAAGCTGTTTCAACTTCAGCAGCAAATCTTGATGGTGAAGCCTTTGTCTCTGTTCTTGTTATTAACCAGCCTTGCTGAGTGCTAACCTTAATATTGATGTTTGCTTAATCCCTTTATATGCAGAGAACTTGTCTGGCAGAAAGTATGCAAACTATACCGTGTTCAAGGGAAAGGCTGCACTTTCTGTACAACCTATACAGCCAAGTTTTAGCAAATTAGAAGTATGTTTCTTTTTATATTATTGTTTTTTGGGCATACATTGTTCTTCCTCCACATCATAATTTCTCTGTTTTATTAGTCTGGAGGATCTCGAGTGAGCAGAAATGGATCAATAATGTTGACCTTCTTTCCTGCTGTTGGGCCAAGGAAGTATGACTTTACAAAGAAACAGGTAGCTGCTATTTCTTTTTGTAGTTTATTTGCTCGTGAATATAACAACTCTGAATGAGACTTGTTAGTATGTTTTTTGCCAACTACATGTGCCTTAATTTATGATTGTGGAATATATGTTATGTAGCTCTTTGCTCTGAATCCAACCGGGTTGGAAGCTTGATAAGTCTTGGGCCTGCTGAATCCTGTGAATTTTTCCATGACCCATCCATGAAATCAAGGTTTGTTGTAATACTGCATGAACACAAACGATCAGGCGGAAGTTATGTTTGCATTGTCATTTTAACACCACTCTTTTTGTGCATCAAGTAATGAAGGAATGGTGAAAAAATCGCTGTCGCTCACTCCACTTGGCAATGACAGTGGATACTTTGTTAATATAAGTAAGTGACTCTCCTATTTCATTTTTCAACTGCCTGTTTTTGTGATGTTAGATATTTGATCTACCAAATATTGAGCACTGCTACTAGCCTAAAAGCTTTACCAGAAAGAACATGTATGAGAATCTTGTGAATACTATTGAGGCATTGCCCGTTGATCAGATAGTCTCTTGTATTAAATTGGAGCTTTTGCCACTGTTAAAACAGTTTCCTGAAATGGAAAGGAAAATGCTTCATGCTATAGCTATTTAGCACTTACCATTACAGTGTGACTTCAATGTTAGTTACCCTTGTACCTTGTTAAAACTTTGTCTACTGATTGGTTCTCCTCGAAAATTTACCATATGTATATATATATTTTTTTTTTTGCAGCCGTTGTGAACAGTGTGGAGAAGACTAATGATCGTCTTTCAGTCCCTATCACAAAAGCTGAGTTTGCTGTGATGCGCACAACTCTGAGTGTAAGTTTCAATGTTTCCGTTTGTTATCTATCAATGTTATTGTTACCAGAACCATAAAAATATATCAGCATCCCCTTGATTTCATGTGTTGTCAGTGTTTTCAGGCATATGGAATTTTCAATGCTTAGAACTTTACATTGTTGTTGAAAATGATTCATGTGTGCCTATGAGTCATGATTCATGAATGCCTTGACGCTTGCACATAACCATTGTTGTTGATTAATTGAATTGCTTACTTTCTAGTAGGACTATTGCATAGTGCTTTATTTACACTTTCTGACTGCTTGGCCTTTGTATTCATGCAGTTTGCATTGCCGCACATCATGGGTTGGGATCAGGCTTTAACCAATCACCATCCATCTCCTCCCGCTATCAGCAGGCCCAGGGTAGAGCGTCCACACCCGGATTCTGAATGGGATAGGTGAAGCTTCCTTGTAGCGGCTTCAGTAGAAGTTGCTGCTGCGAAGTATGGAGCATTGGTGTGCTTGAACAATGTCTTAGGACACTGTCTGCCGTTTGCATTAGATTTCTGGAACTGACTTTAGGGCCAGATGAAGCACGATGAACCATTGTGTTTGTTGAGTGCAATGTATAACTCTACTACGCCTACTAAATGCATATTTCTAGTCAAGTTAGCCGTTTTACGCGGCCTGTGATTTGTGATCGATGAATTGAGCTTGACACAGTGACCAAATCTGCTTGCAATTGCATGGAGAAGTTAATTGAGCACGATACAATCTGTCTGTCATCATTATTTGCAACAAAATAAAAAAAACAATCTGTCATCTAGAAAATATGATCGCTATAAATTCGCATAAGACACGTTTAAGCCAAACAAGATACGTGAGCTCAGTCTGCCTGTGCCACACACCCGGATGCATTATTAGAAACCAAGATAATCGGCATTTTTAAACAAATTAAGTACAGGCAAGCATTATTAAACAGCCAACTGCAGAACAGCAGTGTACCATATTCCTCATATCCACAACTATACATAAGGTACACTGAAGAGTCTAGGCTCCACATAAATACTCTAGCGATAAAAAGTCTCCTAGTATGAACTGGGTGGCAAGGGTATCTGCAACTAGAAGTTTAGAACCCAGTAAGGTGGCACACAAGCTTACAACTGAAGAGTCTAGGCTCCACATAAATACTCTAGCGATAAAAAGTCTCCTAGTATGAACTGGGCGGCAAGGATATCTGCAGCTAGAAGTTTAGAACCCAGTAAGCTGGCACATAAAATTACAATCCAGCAGAAGTTGATGATGTCACCGAACCACAAAAGTCTACAATCCAGCAGAGACCAATCCATGCAATGTGATGATCCCACACACGATGTTGTTCTCGTTGACAACAGGCAAGAACTGTACAGGTGAAGGTGGTGACTCCATCTTCTCCATGGCTTCAACTGCCATTGCCTCTGCAGTGATTGTTCTTGGATTCCTGTTAGATAATGCAGGGAAGTTAGACAAGGCTCTCGCAAATGGCTTAGACTAGGAACAAGTTCCACTAATAGTCTAATACAATGAAAGATATGACAGCACAAATATATGGAAATGAGCATTATCTACACGAAACAGTGGACACTGAACCACAAAAAGACTTTTTTTTCATGAATGTCACAATGAACAGGAGAGATGTTCGACTTGAAAGATCAGAATAAGCAGGAGAGATGTTCGAAAGTTTGATAATGAGACAGAACTTTATTTCTTTGATAGTGTATCTTGTATCAAATCTTGAATGTGCAAACAAAGTTCATACGAGAAATTAACAGAATCGACCAATGAAAACCAACTCTTGAAAAAACAAAACTGAGGTAGTAAGAAAACTACTTATTCTCACTCAAAACTGTTTATCACAGTATTGTATATTGAAGTATATTGCTGCTGACAAAACAAATGTTTATTCTCAATAAAACACAATGTAGCTATGTACATATACAGTTCTGCAAAAACAACGAACCCCAGAGCTATATGATGCACAATAAACATTTAGCATATTATATTGAATTTCATTTATTAGCATGATGTATCAAGGATATAGGCAACTTGCTATTTCAGGGACAGAGAGAGACTTTGTGTTTTTCAAAGTACAGCTACTACTGCAATCTGTAAAGGTTAATACATGCGAATTTATATGGTTTATAAAACAACAATACTACAGAAATAGGATGAAAACAAAAGATGGAAAGAACAAACAAGTACTTTTGTACTTTGCCATTTCCAAATTCCAGATGTACTGAAAAGATCTCAGTATCCTAAAAACCTGCCGTACTTATGAGAGAAGAAATTCATACAGGCCAGGTAATATATAGCAAGTTAATGTTGACAAACCTGTTGCACATCTCTCCAACTGTGAGACCAAAGATAGCTGGTCCGCTTGCCTTCAGTGTCCTCCGGAGATCACCGTCAGTGAAGGTCCCAATCAAATGATGCTCTTCATCAACCACAAGCAGACAACCACAACCTTTACTGGTGAGCTCAGTGAGTTGCTCCATTATCATATCTCCCTCCTTGCACAGAGGAAGTTCATTCTGTTTCTTCATAACATCCTTAACCTGCAAGGTATTTTTGTAAGAACAAAGAGTCTAAAAGACACACCTCACCTATGGAAACAAGAAAATGACGCACATGCTGATGCTTGATCAATAACAACACCCACAGAAGTTAGATAACCGAGAAAACAAGATCTAAACTTGTTTTCATTTCCAGTAACTACTTTGCATGTGAACAAGGCTTCATTCAAAATTTCAAATATGTCATGTCATGAACAGCTGGCCTTACACATCACACAGAGCTACGTAGATTGTTAATAAGTAATAACTGCCATTATTAGACAATCAATACACACACAAATGATTTGGAACTTTTTTTGTTTTGTTTTTCTTGCAACAGAAAAAAAAGGCAAAAAATGGCGGCATGTGCATATAAAAAAGGACCGTGGCAGGTAACCATAAACAGGGGAAAAAATGTTGATTGGATAGTGACATAATTATCCAATCATAAAGCGCATTTCACCAGGGCTATTTGTTGGACCAATCCTATGGACACCGACACACAACCGTAAAGGAATCCTAGTAGTAATAAGCATCTGGGATCTGGTGGCAGCACAAGATATTGCACATGCTGATTTAACAACAACAGCACCACAGAAATCAGATGATTGAAGTGACAAGATCTACTCTTGTTTTAGAATTCAGTAACTACTTTGCACATGAAGAGAACAAAGCATCCATTCAAATATGACAATTTATGCACACACATCATCCTATGCTATTACATTTGTAGATAGTGGCCACAATTAAACAAAAATGCACACAGATGATGAGGCACTTTGTTGTATTTTCTTCTTTGCTTTGAGAACTTGCTGTACTCTTCTTGAGGCAATGAAAAGATTGCGAAAACGACAAGTAATAAGATCTCCTCCATATGCACAAAAGAGAACATGATAGGTAGCAACAAACAGAAACAAAATGTCGGTTGGATAGCGACAGGAATATCAAATCATAATGAGCGTTTAACCAAGGCAATTTTGAACCGCCACTGACACGCAACGGTGAAGGAATCCTAGCAGCCTAGCAGTGGTAAAGCGTCGGGGTGTCTGGGATCTGATGTCTCACACCGGGTGTCAGCACAAGGTAATCGAGCATTTCTAAAAGAACAAGTAACTGTACGCTGGCAAATCGTCATGTTATGAACGGCTGGCCTTACGCATCACACAGAGCTATGTAGACTGTTAATAACTGCCATTATTAGACAATTGATAATACACACAAATGATTAGGAACTTTTTTGTTTTGTTTTGTTTTGTTTTTCTTGCAACAGAGAAAGAAAAAGGAAAAAAATGGCGGCATGTGCATATAAAAAGGACCGTGGCAGGTAACCGCAAACAGGGGAAATAATGTCGGTTGGATAGTGACAAAATTATCCAATCATAAAGCGCATTACACCAGGGCTATTTATTGGACCAATCCTATCGACACCGACACGCAACGGTAAAGGAATCCTAGTAGTAATAAGCATCTGGGGTCTTATGTCTCCCACCAGGTGGCATCACAAGACATTGCACATCCTGATTTAACAACAGCCCCACAGAAATCAGATGGTTGAAGAGACAAGATCTGCTCTTGTTTTAGAATTCAGTAACTATTTTGCTCATGAACGGAACAAAGCATTCATTCAAATATGACAAGTTATGCACACCCATCATCTCATGCTATTACAATTGCAGATAGAGGCCACAATTAAACAAAAATGCACACAAATGATAAGGCACTTTGTTGTATTTTCTTTTTGCTTTCTGAGCTTGTTGTATTCTTCTTGAGACAATGAAAAGATTGCGAAAACGACAAGTAATAAGATCTCCATATGCACAAAAGAGAACATGATAGGTAGTGAAAAACAGAAACAAAATGTCGGTTGGATAGCGACAAGGCTATCGAATCATAATGAGCGTTTAACCAAGGCAATTTTGAACCGATCCCACCGCCACCGACACATAACGGTGAAGGAATCCTAGCAGTGATAAAGCGCCCGGGTGTCTGGGATCTGATGTTTCACACCAGGTGTCGGCACAAGGTAAATGAGCACAAGTAACTGTAACGCCGGCAACCTGCTTATGTTAGGGTTAGAGGTGACTGATTTGATTACCTTGAAGATGAGGGTCTTGCCGATCTTGCCAGCAGGATGGTTGGAGGCGTACTGGTCCCTGGAGAGTCGCCTTGCCTCCATGATGGCGGCGATGACGGTGTCCCCAAACACCATCTGGATGGCGGTGGGAGGTGACGGGCGCGAGGCCAAAGGGGCAGACCTCCCCGCAGCGGCAGGTGGACGTTGAGGGTCGCAGGCCGCGGCGAGCGGGCACTCAGCCCCGGAGGCCGCGGAGGTGAGCGAGATGAGGTAAGCGCCCTTGGCGCGCGCGCATGGGACGAGCGCGAGCAGCTCGTCGGAGGCTCCCCGACTTGGAGAGGAGCACGAGGACGTCCCCAGGGAAGAGCGCGCCGATGTCGCCGTGGAGCGCGTCGACGGGGCCAGGAACCCCGCCCGCGCGAAGCCCAGCGACGCCAGCGTCTGCGCGATCTTGCGCGCCACGATGCCTGACTTTCCGACGCCCGTGAAGAAGACGGCGCCCGGCGCGTCCAGCAGCGCCTGCGCGAACGCCGACGCCTGCGACATGTCGAGGCGGTCGAAGAAGTGGTCCAGGTGCCGCCGCTGCGCCGAGAGAGGGGAGCAAGGTCCGACGCCGACACCGTGGCGCGACTCTGCGGGGCGCATTCCGCCGAGGCCGGCACCGGGAGGGAGCCCATGGGCGGTGACGGTGCGCGCGCGGGGCGTTCGAGGAATGACGCGGCGACAGGGCGGCAGCGGGTCAGGTTCGTTCCTTGCGATCTGGGGAGAGGGGCGCGGGACGGTGGAAGGGAAGGAAGGACCACGAGCACGAGGCGTGCGAATGCGACGCAGCAACTGAAACAGGGAAGGCCGGACGTGATTGACGTGTCATGTTGTACGAATTTTTTTCCAACTAATAATGAGGGGGTAAATTTCAAACTCTACGAGGATATTTGGGAGTTCGGCTGTTAGATATGTATTATTTATTTTATAAAAAACAATGGAATACACTATATATGTTGGGTCTTTAGTTTTTCCTGAATTTACATTTACGCCTATAAGCTCTAAAAATGATATATAGATCCTTCAACTCTTGAAACAGTTGATTTGAAAGTGTGACTTGAGGTCGGTCTATGATTGGACATATATATTGAACCATCGATAACCAATTGGGCAGTTGAGGAGCACTAAAATCTGTAAACATCAAATCAGTTTGGTCCGATCGTCCATTATTATGCATGACAGAGATGGCTTGATGATATCGCAATTGTCTTGGGCTGGCTGGAGCAAATTATGCA